>CAVNYN010283140.1:0-17805 GCA_963692815.1 Nyctanthes arbor-tristis | reverse complement strand
TGGAGATGGCTCACGTCCAAAAATATAAAATTGCCTATGAATGGAACTAGCATTAAAGGTTGAGGGGGGTTGCAATTAATTAATCTAAAATAAAACTACACATACGAAAAGCACAAGGGGCGGGCCTTATTAACAGTTTTTTTATTGAGTTAGGTCGGAATTTGTATATGGCTCTATACACTGAGTCTGATGTAGCTCGATAGAAATTACTCCAGCCCACCCTGGAGCTCAAAGATACTTAGAAAATAAAATAATAATAATAAATTCCGTTTCAAGGCACCTAAATAACTTGTCGCCCACTTGGTCTTCCTATCCGCTGTACTTAGGCATAAGCAAGCTAGCAAGTTCAATTTGTGATTAATATAATAATATTTACATGAAATTTTAATGAGTCGTCTTCTAAGGGATCTATCCCGGAAACAATCATTCATGCTATTAGAAATTCCACTAGCCGTGTCTTAATTGCGACATATATAGATGCATAGTAGTGGTGGAGGCAGATGCCATTAGAGGGCTAGGCCCTATAGTACACTGCTAAACCCTTTTATATATTTTTTTTTTATTTTTTAATTTTACAAGGTGAAAAAATTTATTTTTTAGGCTCATGTCCACTGGGCTATGGTCGCGTGTGGTTGAGCGGAGGGAGTGGCGTGGAGTGGACAAGATGGTGGACATTCTAATCAGTGGCGGATCTAAGATTTTCTCATAATACGGGCTATATTAAAAAAAATTCAATTCGACTAAGAAATCATTAAAAAAGATTAACATTTTTATATAGAAAAAAATAAAAAAAAAAATTTGGCAAGCACGGGCCTGGGCGTAGATCCACCAGTTATTCTAAATATTGCTACTTGTGTAATACGTGCAAGGAAAATTGTTATACTTTGAAAATTAACAATTGTAGCTTTCTAAAATTTAACGTTTCAATCCATTCCAAAAAATTAAAAAAATATAAATAATAAGATAAAAAAAATTTACGTTTCAAAGACGTGTTTGACGTTTCCAACTTCTAGATGCAGTCAACATTTCTAGCAGTCACTTTCCAATCTCGAGTAACGACATACAACTCGTTACAATCATTCCACGGCTTTTCAGAAGGTTAAGATACGTCAAAAGATAAGTATAGATAGCTCGAGCTTTTTGGTCAAGGCCGACGAGACTCTGGAGCGGTCACCTCAATTGGAAAAAATTTAGCCTATCTCTAGTTTGGTCCTACCATCTTAGACAAATATTTTCGATCGGATAATAAGTAATTATCGGCGGTGGAGTAGACCATTTTAGACTATAGTTTTTAAATGAAAAAAAGAGGAATAGTTTGGGTTTAGTGTGTGTGTATATATATATATATATAAAGTACTATCTCCATCCCACAAAAAATCGGCCCAATTTTTATTTTAATTTGTCCTATATTATAGTATATTTATATAGATAAAGTTGAACAATTAATTTCTTTTTCAAATAAACTCTTAGTCCAACTACTAATAAATTTAAAGTGCATTAATTGAATTAATCTTAAATAAGGGTATATTTATTGGGTTTGTTGTAAAAAATAATCCAAAGTTGAAAAGGAAAGGAAAAGAAGAAGAATCCTATGAGGAATAGGAATCCAAATTATAGAAGGATTGTCTTGTCTTCCAAGGAAACGAAGCCTATAAATAGATATGTTTTCTTCTTCTTTAATACACAAGTGGTACAAGTGAGTTGAGAGAAAAATTGGTGAGTCTAGCACCTTGAGAGTTTTCTTGTAACTCTTTGTGGTTTGTTCGAAGGGTAGAAAATTAGGTGTGGTAAAACTCGGGGTGATTTTCTCGGTGTCACTTGGGCCGGGTCAGAGAGTCTTGTGAAGAAAAATAGTAGTTTAGCGTCTTGGGATTTCTTTAATTCTTCGCGGATTAGGCAGAGGGTAGAAATTGGTAGATGCGGTAAAGTTTGGTATATTTTTCTTGTAATACTTGGAGGATGGGTTTTGGCGAGTAAAAATTCTGTATGGTTGTAGCTACTTTAATCATATAGTGGAAATCTTTGACAGTCCGTTAAATTCGTCTTCGTCTTTTATTTTTCTTATCTCAATTAAATTCCTTGAACAACGGTCCTGCGGGCGTAATCGTGGAATTTACATTAATTCCCAGCAGTGGTATAGAGTCAGGTTTTGTTCGAGGTGGAGCAGAGAAAAGATATGACAAAGTACAAAGTTGTGATAATCAAGTTTGACTTGTGGCTAGAACAAGTTTGGAATTTTTTAATTTTGATTGGGCAATTTAAAGCTTTCAAAGGAAAACCTTCACCTTGTTCTAACAAAGTTGCTGAAGTCAGTATGAGCGATAGTGATTGGGAAGATTTATATTTGAAGACTGGAACCAGGATGTATCTCTATCTAACCAGAAATGTTCTTGTAAATATTCATAGAATATTTGCTGTGAATGAACTATGTCGTCAATTTGGAGAGGTGGATCCGGCAAGGGGTTCTTCAAATTTGTTGCACCTGGAAAAATTGTTTAGTTCTTTAAGAGTTGGTGCAGATACAAAAATTCTCAATGAGATCGTCTGGGGACTGGTGGCTGTTGTAACTTGTTGGTGTTGTAGACTGACTGGCTACGTGAGAAAACATTGTCCAGGTGGAGCAGGTTCGGCTACTGTTCAGATTTGGACAATCCGACTCTCTTGGTGTGAGGGCGGTGGAGATGTGCTATGAAGTATGTGGGTACATCCCCATGGCGTGTCGCTAGGTGCCATGGTAAAGGATGTGTGTTACTTCTAACGGTTATATTTACACACGGACATTGGTTGGCATGATGCAAGGTGTGTGGTTGTAGTAATGTCGATGGCTGATGAGCTCTCTGGAAAACCAACGAGAGAGTTGCACCACAAATTTCAGCAGGTTTATTTCGACAATGAGCCGATGAAATGCTTGGAATTGTTGTTAATTCTAAGTGATTATATATACTCATGTGGTGGAGTATGAGACTGTCAAAGTGTCAAAGGCTTGCTTGATAATTTCTTAAGTATTGTGTACAAGACTGGAGAAGATGAAGATTTTGGCTTATTTTGGCAAGGTGGAGATTATTGGGTTTGTTTCCATCTAAATAATCCAAAGTTGAAAAGGAAAAGGAAAGAAAAAGAAGAAGAATCCTAGGAGGAAAAGGAATCCAAATTATAGAAGGATTGTCTTGTCTTCCAAGGAAACGAAGCCTATAAATAGAGATGTTTTCTTCTTCTTTAATACACAAGTGGTACAAGCGAGTTGAGAGAAAAATTGGTGAGTCTAGCTCCTTAAGAGTTTTCTTGTAACTCTTCGTGGTTTGTTCGAAAGGTAGAAAATTAGGTGTGGTAAAACTCAGGGTGATTTTCTCGGTGTCACTTGGGTCGGGTCAGAGAGTCTTGTGAAGAAAAATAGTAGCTTAGCGTCTTGGGATTTCTTTAATTCTTCGCGGATTAGACAAATGGTAGAAATTGGTAGATGCGGTAAAGCTTGGTATATTTTTCTTGTAATACTTGGAGGATGGGTTTTGGCGAGTGAAAATTCTGTATGGTTGTCGTTACTTTAATCATATAGAGGAAAGCTTTGACAGTCCGTTAAATTCGTCTTCGTCTTTTATTTTTCTTGTCTCAATTAAATTCCTTGAACAACGGTCCTGCGGGCGTAATCAGGGAATTTACATTAATTCCCAGCAATATTAGGGAATTAAGTGTAAATTTTATATTTTCAACCACATTAATTTACATTTCTCAAGCTACGAGATTAGTCGATACGAGCTTGTTTTTATAAGACGGTAGTAGTATTATACATTGTCATACTATCATACAGCGTGTACTGAAGCATATCATACGAGAAACTACAATCATTTGGCATTCATCAATTGTGATACTTTGAAACACGTCATATGACTGTATAATATTATATGTAATGTCATATATATATATATATATATATATATATGATGTTTGATCATTTTCAGTTGATGATGAGATGATGTATCATGATAATGATAATGCAATTAACAACTGCCACCCAGTTCCATAAACATATTTGACCAACTGTTTTCCCACTAGATTATCTTTAATTTTAATTATTATTATTTTATTTTGTTTTATTTTATTGCAAGTTGTTAGTTCGAAGCAATCAGTGAAATTTAAAGATTATGTATCAACCTTCGCAGTTCTTTGTTTGAGATCGGAAGAGCATTGCTATTGGGGTCATTGAGCGTAAAAGCTTTTGAAATAATAATTTTAGTTCTTTTTTGTTTTTCCCCTTTTCCAGTTAAATTTAGGGACGGAGTGATGCTGTTAGTCCACGAGTTGTGCCTGAGACGAAACATCATGAGAAATTGGCCACCCCACCCAATTTGAAACCCTAGATTCAAAAGCAGAAACCCTTGTCCCCCAAATTGTGCCATTCACGGGCGACGACGTCCTCCAACTAAGCACTCTGGCATCGATTCCTTTGACTATTCGTGACCCCACTTCATTCCCTATATGCAGTAGGTCGACAAAGATTTTTCATACGAAAGTTTTTGAAATTTCTTCTCTTCCTCAGTGCCTCTTCGTTTTCATTTTTGCTCACCTCAAAAACCCCAAGTGTTGGGTATCTGCCTACACGTGTGGTGGATTACGACAAAAGCCAGTTAATTTAATAGGGGTCAAAATGATTAATTTAGTTGATTGGGATACTGTTAGTTGATTGGGATAATGTTGCAAGTACAAAATAAACAGAAGAGCTTACTTGCAATTATAGGAACTCATCTTGAGCGTCAAGCAAGGCCCATTAGGGTTTAGGTATCCCCAAATCTCTATATATATGGCACCAAAGACATAATGTCAATGTGCCTGAAAGAAGACGAGAGAAGTCTTGCAAAACAGAAGTCGTGCGCAAGAGAAGCCAAAGGCGTGGAGAAAAAGACCAAGAATAAAGATCAAGAAATCTAAATGAGCTGAAGGTTTCAGCTGATTGTGTGCATGATCAACTCCAAACATTAGAAGAAATCAACAGTAAGTTGAAGCCCAAATTTATGCAAACAGGCAAGCAGCTTGGGCAGTGCTCGATCAATCAGCGATATCCCATCATTTCGTGTTCGATCGGCATGAAATTTGGATAGTATCTCTCCAACTCATTATTCTTAAAATTCAACGGTCAGGATGAAGATCCAACAGTCTGTTTTGGAGCTATCGTCATTAGAACAGAGGAGATTTTGTTGTGAGATTATTCCATTGATTTTGAAGTGATGTTCTAAGAATCTCCTTTCATGAGAAGAGATGTAACTTGTGTTGTTCCTCTTGAAGTTTTGGTGTGTCTCTAGTGTTATCTCAAGATTATTTGTACCCATTATATTGTTACAGTGGAAGATTGCTTGGAGTTGGGGTTGTAGACGTAGGCAAATTGCTGAACCACATTAAATCTTGTGTTAATTTATTTTTCACGTTATTGTTTAGTTTTTGCTCTATTTGTTTGTCTCCTATTACGTTCCTACAAGAGGGAGAATTAATATTCTGCTGTGATCGTCGTATTAACGAATTTTCTCCCAACAAAGTGGTATCGAGCCAGGGTCCTGCACCTAATTTATTCTTGTGTTAAACAATAGAGGTTAATACAAGTAGAATGGTGACGTTGAATGTTTCCAACTATCCTATTTGGAAAGGAAAGATGGAGGATCTTCTTTATGTGAAGAACTATTATATTCTATTATATTCCAATAGTTGCTGAATAAAAACCGATGGATAAAACTAATGATGAATGGAACTCGCTTCATTGACAAGTTTGTGGTTGCATCAGATAGCAGATAGATGATAATGTGTTGAACTATATCATTGAAGAATCGCATGCACAGAATTTATGATCAAGCTCAAGCAACTACATACTTGAAAGACCTTAAAAAATAAGCTCTTCTTAATAAAGTAGATGATAGCTTTATGGTATCACTAATCATTTAGCTGCAATGGACATCAAGTTTGAAGACAAGATCCAAGGATTATGGCTCCTTGGAACCTTGCCAAACTCTTGGGGAACATTAAGGACATCATTGTCCAACTCAGCTCCGAATAGCATAATTTCCACAGATTTAGCAAAAAGTAGTGTCTTCAATGAAGAGATGAGAAGAAAGGCAAACATAATTTTTTCACAATCAAATGCCTTGATTGTAGAAAACCAGAGGAAGAGTCTGAACCGTGGTTATAAGAACAAAAGGAAAAGGTTGGGGCAAGTTAAACAGATTTGCCAATGTTGAATGCTATTATTGTGGCCGAAAATGACACATGAAGAAGGATTGTCAACAACTGAAAAAGAACAACAAAAATAACAAAGGCAAAGAAAAGGTGAAAGATGATGAAGACAATAGTAATTGAACAGCTACTGTTGTTGGTAAATGCTACCTCACCTATAATCTTGATGATGTGAATTCAGCTAGTCCTGACAATATCACTTGGGAAGTTGACAGTGGTGCTACCATTCATGTCGTATCTCATAGAGAGCATTTCATATCCTATATTGTAGGCAACTATGGAGTTATAAAGATGGGAAATAATGTCTTAACAAAATTTGAAGGTGTTGGAAATGTGAGCTTGGAGACACAACAGCATGAAACTGAATCTAAAATATGTAAAGCATGTCCCTAACATGTAGGTGGATATAATTTCTACTGCTAGACTCGACCATGACGGATACTACAATATCTTTGGCGACGAAAAGTGAAAACTCACCAAAGGTTCAATAATAGTAGCAAGGGCGAAAAACAGCCATCATCACTATACTTGTTCCATGCTAACTCTCCAGAGACCAAACTAATGCAGCAGAGAATGACGATACTATCGAGCTGTGGCATAACAAACTCAGTCATATTAGTGAAAGGAGGATAAGATTGCTAGCCTAGAAGATTGTCTACCAAAGATAAAGCATACATAGTTGAAAAAGTGCGATCAATGTATGGCAGGGAAGCAAATTAGAGTTAGCATTAAATATATCTTTTCTTCACGGGCAACATGTATACTTGACTTAGTTCACTCTGACTTGTGTGGTCCTATAAAGACAAAGACGCTTGGAAGTGCCCTCTATTTCATGACCTTTATTGACGATCATTCATGATACTTTGAATTCAAAAGATTAGGTTCTTAATGTATTCATGCAATTTTAGGCTTTTGCTGAAACGGAAACTGGAAAGAAATTGAAGTGCATTTTATGTGAAAATGGAGGCGAGTATTTAGGACTGTTTGATGAATACTATAGAAGACAGGGCATTCAAAATCAGAAAATACCACCTAAGACTCTCCAGTTGAACAGTGTTGCTAAAAGAATGAACAAAACACTTATTGAAAGAGTTAGATACTTGCTCTCAGGTGCAAGCCTACCGAATTACCTCTGGGGTGAGACATTGAATACAGCGGTGTATTTGTTGAATATTTCACCATGTGTTACGTTAGATTCATAGATTCCAAATAAAGTTTGGTCAGTAAAAGACGTATGTTATAATCACCTACGCATTTTTAGATGCAAGGCAATTGTGCACATTCCAAAGACAAAAGAACCTAACTTGATGTCAAGATACGTAAGTGCATATTCCTGGGCTATGGTCATGATGATTTCGACTGCTGGATGCATGATCCTATTGATAAGAAATTATTCAGAAGTTGATATGTTGTATTTGTTGAAGATTAGACCATAGAGGATAGTGGCAGGACTGAGAAGCCAGTAACAGATTCTTTTGATGACCTAGTTGATTTGGATCTTTTGATGCCAGTACCGACATTGATAGAAAACTCATAGAGTACTACTGATGAGGCAAATAATCCTACTCAGCTTGAGATAGATGATGATACTCGTGAACAGCCACCTATACTAGAGACTCCACCAGTGGTTCCTTAAAGAAAGTATTCTAGAAGCAGACAACTTTCCACTCGATATTGTCCTGATGAGTACTTGTTACTTACTGATAGGTGCTTCATTAGGGTATTTAATTTCTCCATACTCGTGTGTTATTATGTGTTTTATTATGTTAAAATAATTATTTATGTTTGGTTTGTTTATTTGTTATAGGAAAAAGGGAATAATTAAAAAGAACCGAGTTTGGACGTACTTTGCAAAGATTTTGGAATTCGGGGACTAAAGTGTTTGGAAAACAGAACTTGGAGGACTGAAAAGGCAAGGTGGGCGCCCTGATGATCAGTGCGCCCGCACTGCCAATGCTAAAAAGAGGAAAACCACTGCAGAAAGCTCAGGGCGGGTGCCCTGATGTCTGAGGGCGCCCGCACTCACCTGTGCGACGCGAATTTTCTTCCAACTTGGACTCTATTTTCGGCCCAGACTTATGCACAGTTTTGAGGGGAGTTTTGGGGGTTTTCAAGAGCTATTTAAGAGAAAGAGATGGAAGAAAAACACACACAACATAGGAGAGAAAAATTGGAGAAACACGGCACAAGAAGATGAAGATCAAAGAATCCAAAGTTGAGATCGTTGGGAGCATACAAGGCTAAGGCCTCTTCTACCTAGTTCAGGGACGTTGATGTCTAAAGATTTGTTTTTCTTTTAGCTCTTTTTCTTAATGTTATTTCTAGCATTGATATTTGGGATTGTTGTGATAATCTATCATTAAAGTATATGATAATTTGGTGTTTTCCTTTTGAAAGGGCCCTCTGATTGATGCATCTATTTGTCTATTTCTAGAATTAGGTATTCAATATGTAAATGTTGTTTCCCCTGATTCGTTTGTAGTAACTAGCGATATTAATTGCTAGGGTTATCACAGCCTAATATTACAAAACGAGCTTGCGATTTTGTGTATTAGTCTAACCTATTTCCTTGTTCCACACATTGGCTTTGCATTAAATTTAGAGAGCTCATTCTAGATTGTCCAAGGCCACTAACCTAATTCTAGAACTTGTTTGGATTAGTTACATTTAAGGAAAAATTCAAGTAATTGGATCATATCAATACCTAGGTTAGAAGTCTTAATTGCATGCTAGAAGTACGTTTTGAGAGCTTAGGAATTACTTATCTAGACTCAACTGACCCAAGAATTATGTGTTTCTCCTCATTAATCTTCCTACTTAATTTATTAGTTGCATTATTACTTGTCATTTGATTTAGTTTTTATTAATAATTCTAACTCAAAACCCCCAATCTCTAGTTAATAGTTAGTTGCTTGATTTATTCACTATTCCATGTGGGTTTGACCCTTACTTCACTACTACAATTATGTGTGAACACAAGTAAGGAAATTTATTATTTTTGGCGCATTCGAAAAGCGACCACTTACTAATGGGAGAGAGCCACAAAGCTTTGAAGAAGATATGGAAGATGAATATAAGGAGGAATGGCTTAGTAAAATGAAAGATGAGATGCAGTCACTGTATGAAAATCAAACTTTTGAGCGGGCAAAATTACCTAAAGAATAGAGAGCCTTAAAAAACAAATGTGTGTACACAGTGAAAGAAGATGACTATAGTTCACGTTTGAGGTATAAGGCGAGATTGGTTGTTAAGGGATTCATTCAGAAAAAGGGTGTTGACTTTGATGAGATATTTTCTCTAGTTGTGAAAATGTCTTCTATCTGTGTGATTCTTGGATTAGCAGCCAGTTTTGACTTAAAAGTTGAATAGATGGATGTGAAAACAGTCTTTCTTCATGGTGACTTAGAAGAAGAAATCTACATGGAGCAGCAAGAGGGATTTGAAGTAAAAAAGGAAATAAGAATTATGTTTGCAAATTAAAGAAAAGTTTGTACGGCCTTAAGTAAGCCTCAAAACAATGGTACAAGAAGTTTGAATCAATTATGGGGAGCAATGATTCAAGAAAACTACTTCTGACCATTGTGCATTTGTGCAAAGGTTCTCAGATGATGAGTTTGTCATTCTCCTGCTCTATGTCGATGACATACTGATTGTTGGCAAGAATACTTTGGGGATTGAGAAGTTGAAGCCATAGTTGAGTAATTCTTTTTCCGTGAAAGACTTCGGGTCAGTAAAGTAGATCATTGGCATCCGCATTACTAGAGATAGAAATGCCAAAAAGTAATATTTTTCACAGGAGAAGTATATTGAGAAGAAATTTCAAAAATTTAATGTTCATGCTCACATCAAATTGGGTATCAAACAAAAGAAAATTTAATATATGAACAGAAGAAAATTTGGAAAAAGTTCCATAAGCTTCCACAATGGGAAGTTTGATATATGATATGGTTTATACAAGACCAGATATAGCATATGTAGTTGGCAATCTCAGTCGATTTCTTGCTAATCCAAGAAGGGTGCATTTGAATGTAGTTAAATTGATCATGAGATACCTTTGTGGTACTTCAAATTTGAGACTTGGTTTTGGGAGTAGAAAACCAGCGTTAGTTAGCTATATTGATGTAGAGATGGTGGGAGATGTTGACTCCTGTAAATCCACTTCTGGTTATTTGGTTACTTTCTCAAGTGGAGCAGTGTCATGGCAGTCAAGGTTATAGAAATGTGTTGCACTTTCTACTATAGAAGCATAATTCATTGCAATAATCGAAGCTAGTAAAGAGTTGCTCTAGATAAAAGGTTTTGTTAGAGAGCTTGGGTTCAAGTAGGATAAATATGTCTTGTTCTGTAACAGTCGAAGTGCAATTTATCTTGGTAAGAATGCTTTCATGGAAAATCGAAATACATTGATGTACGATATTATTGGACTAGAGATGCATTAAATTCCAACTCTTTAGAACTTGCGAAAATTCACACAGATCATTATGGTGCAGATATGATGACAATATCTTTGCTAACAAAATAGCTTGAAGTTTGTCATTCTAGTGCTAGGATGACATGGCTTTCCACTACATGAGACAAAGAGGGAGATTTGTTGGGTATCCACTTACATTTTTGGTGGATTGTGACCCAAACCCAATAAGTTAATTGAATAGGAGTCGGAATGATTAATTTGCTTGATTGGGGACAATGTTGCAAATATAAAATTAACGGAGGAATTTACTTGCAATTATAGGAATTCTTCTTGAGTTTCATGCAAGGCCCATTAGGGTTTAAGCAACCCCAAGTCTCTATATATATGATACCAAAGACACAATGCTAGTGTGCCTGAAAGAAGACGAGAGATGTCTTGCAAACCAAAATCTGTGCTCGAGAGAAGCTGAAGGCTTTGAGAAAAAGACCAAGAAAAATGATCAAGCAACCTAAATGAGCTAAAGATTTTAGCTGGTTTTGTGCGTGATCAACTCCAAACTTTAGAAGAAATCAAGAGCAAGTTGATGCCCAAATTCCAGCAAGTAGGCAACTTGGGCATTGGTCGATCAATCCGTGATATCTCATCATTCCGTGGTCTGATTAGCGTGAAATTTGGACAAAATCTTCCCAACTCATGATTCTTTAAATATAGTCAAGATCAAGATCCAACATATGTTTCGGAGAAATGATCATCATAATAGAGGCGATATTGTTGTGACACTTTTCCATTGATTTTGAAGTGCTGTTCCAAGAATCTTCTTTCTTGAGAAGAGTTGTGACTTGTATTGTTACTCTTGAAGCTTTAGCATGTAGTGGAAGATTATTTGGAGTTGGGGTTGCTGAACCACGTTAAATCTTATGTTCATTTATTTTTCATTTTATTGTTTAGTTTTTTTCTCTATTTGTTTATCTCCTAGTAGGTTCTCACAATAGTTAGAATTAATATTCTACTGCATCATATTGATGATTTTTCTTTCAACACCATGGCATGATGTCGTTGTCAAGTTCAAAGAGGAACGTCTGATTTTTGTTGCTAATAAAACCCGCTGAAGCATGGATTCAAGTAAATTGAGAAACTTTTTGTTGGTTAGATTGCTTATGTTGGAGAAGTTTTGGTACTATGTACACAATACTGGCACATGTATATTTTGTTGAAGTTCCGTATGATGTCTTACTTTCTTGCTGTAATGTAATTGAATGTATGTAAGAAACATTTGGAGCATGTTCTTTAAGAATTTCTATAGTGTAAAAATTCTGAAACTAACTACTATGATAAGAAAAAAAGTTTTAGATATTGAGTTGGGTGGTGATATATGGAACCAAATCATTGAAGCTAAGTAAGAATTGAGTGGTTTAATTTGATTTTGTTGGTTCTTATGCAATTTTGAACAACTTTTATCTTGATCAAGAATTTTATATTCTAGTTATGGTTTAGTACCAAAATTGAGAATTGAACTTAATTATTACTACAAAATTGAGAATTGAACTTAATTATTACTTGAGAAAGAATGGATTATCTTCAGAACACTTAAGTAATTAATCTAAGCTTCTAATTTGTCCTAGTTCCCAGCAACATGTACACAATCGTACGCAGTATGGATATAGAGTTTGGAGTTGGGATTTTACCAAACTATGGTTCAAGTCATGCAATGCACCTGGGTTATTCAATAGGTGAAGGTTTAGAGTTCACGGACGCTGTAGGTTAGTCCAACAGGCCAAGCATATAGAGGTAAATGTTATATTATATTTTTCATACTATGTTTCAATTAAAATTAAAATTAAACTTATCCTTTTCATAGCTAGTCGTAATTTAAAATAATGTGCATATGTGATCAAGGTTTATGGATTTTATCTTAATCATATGTGATTGAGGTTGGAAGTTTTTGTTTGGCTAAAAGTTAAAATTCAACATGTCTTTCAGATCATGTTGTTTCTAAGCCAACATGCATGTTCGCATTTCTACTTGCGGACGGCCCTATTTTCCAATTGAACACCCCCTCCATTTTGCAGGTTGAAGATAAAGTTTACTAGGGGCAGGCTTTGTGCATCATTGAGGCGATGAAGTTGATAAATGAAATAGAAGTGAGTATATTTTCTATTATATGTGCAGTAGTTTTGAGACGCTGCCACTATGGTTTTACTTGTTGGTTTTCTATTTTCTTGGTCAATCGTATCAATAAATTAATTACCTTTTTCTTTTTTGGTGTTACAAAGCATTAGATGCTTCAGATGCTTAAAAAAATATTGCTTGATCTCAAGAATATTGTTATCTGATGACTCTTTAATTATTATTGGAAGTATTACGATATGAGAATTTGTCAAAAAAAAATTTGCCAAAATTTACGGCTAGGATTGTTATATTTTTTAACCAAAATTTTGTATTTCTAATGAAAAGATTGGAGTGATATGTGCACGAAGGGTTATGGAAATTTTTGCTTTTTGATTATTGGTGGGGGTACCATGGAAATTTGTACTGTCATGGATCGGTGGCCACATTTCTAGTATAGTATTCTATTGAGGTACTAAAATGGTGAAAAATTCTAATTTATAATGTTAAAAACTGGTAAATAACAAAGGTTTATAGGATTAACTTGGAGGACATGGCTGAGGTTATTTTGTAGAATCAATATTATCCCCACTTTGTTTTTCAAAGTTGTGTTCTTCATTTGTGACATTGTGCAAACTTATGTCTTATTTCTAGACATTTGTCTCATTCTCACACATGGCATGTTATGCTGAGTTGTGGCTGGTGAATGGCAAACTGACATTGATTGGCAACCACAAAGTGTGCTACTGATTATCTCATGGGAGCAAGAACTCTGTTTTGTACCTATGATGTATTTTGTTTAAGTTGTAACGCATTAGTTTGATTGGTGTGGAACTCTTATGTAAACAATGAACTAGAAGTGAATTTGTTAACGGGTCTTGAGTTTGACTGGTGTGGATTTATTACATGTATGGCTTTCGATTGGTAAGACAATTCTTGTTCCGCTTGGTTATTTTGTGGTTAATTTATACTAGGCATTTAGTGGTCTTTACAAGTTGGATAAGTATTTAGTGGTCTTTCCAGGTTGGATTAGCTCTAACTTACAAGGGAGGTTCTGTGGAATTTTTTGGAGGAATTTAAGTCAACAAAATTTTTTCCCAAATTAATCGAGTTCTTGGTAGTTTATTTGTTGAATTAGCTCCTCTTTTAATTTGTAACGTGTGAAATATTGCTCAAGAAATGATGGCAAAACAAACTGCCTTCACATTGTATGAGTGCATATCAAATATTAACATTAGAAAATATAATGAAAGAACAAAATGCCTTCACATTGGTTTGTAGATGTTTGTAGAAAACACAACATTAGCGGAAACTCCTGTAATTTTTTTCACCTTGGTCTCCTCCCTTGTTTTTCCTGTAAGGAATCATTATCTTCAACATTGCTCTTACCATATATATGGTGAGAAGTCATCATAGTATACCTATGTTGCATTTTGGGCACCTCTTGTTGTGGCCGTCGTAGTTCGACAGCAAGGCAAATGTTGTAGTTCGTCAACATTTTCCTTTCTACAATTATTGGACAACAAATGTTTTGAATCGCACAATATTATAACAAGCTCAAGTAAAGTTATATTTTTCTAGATATCTACACAAAAAATTTAACCAAGAGCTTGTGTCATCCTTGTAAATTTACTCATTTAAATTCATTCTCTATTCAAACAACATGTACATCATGAACTAACTGTGTCTACCAAGGTAAGTAATCTTTAATTTAAATTGGGTGCATAATCATTGCATTAATGATTCACATAGGCATTTCATCAAGCATTGTCTGTGAATACTTAGTTTCCCGCATTAACTCTTTTCTTTTAGTTCCTCCCCTCTCTACTTAAGTTCCTAAAAATCCACAATCACATTTTGTAAACCTTGTACATAATTTTCAGTAATTATCAACAACATTACTATCCAAAATAAACTTAAAAGGATCATTCCTAATATTACATCACACCAAAAAAGATAGACTAAACAATAAAAGAATAGGATCATTTATTATCCTAATATTCTCTACTGTTGTGGAATGCTTTTTAAAAGATTGCCGTAAAGTCTAACAATCAAAATTGCATATAAGTTTGGAAGGAATACTAAACATTATCATAGGAGGATAAGTTGAACTCACAAGAACCTAATTAACCAAAAATAAGCATACAAGAAGATTCATATCTATAGATTCATTCCTGGGAATCAAATAAACTCTAATTTTATAATATAGCAACTATAGTTACTAACCAAATTCTTAATTTAAAATTATTTGTCTTTCATTTTCCAGCTCCCCAAATCATCACCAGAACTATGTGCATATTCACACAAACAGATAGTTTACAAATTTATGCAGAAAACAAACACATAGTTGATGAAAATAATAAATCGATAATTTCCCATAATTCTCCAAAAAAAAAAAAAAAAAAACAGACGTAAAGGAACTCAAGGAGAACTTGATTAATTCCATTATGAAGAATGCTCAAATATTTATACAAGTACATTGTGGACTTTTAAAGTAATTAAACCAACTCTAAAGCTATAGACGACTAACAATTCTTATTTATGGAAGAATACAATTGGAAATAAACTACACCATTCTAAGTTTACAAAATATAAAAATAAGGCTATGAACTATTATTATTCCCAGTACGCCCCCTCAAGCTGAGCCGTATCCCGAATAAAGGCTTCGTTAAGAAATCGGCAAAGTGGTCAGAGGAAGAGACATGGGTGATGTGAATTGAGCCAGATATTATTGGAACCGATAAGCTTTTGAAACTGAGCTCACATAACAAGGATTTAACCCATAAAAGTTTAGCAGCAATAAATTGTAACGTCCCAATTTCTAACAAGTAGAGCATTAGTAAAGTATAAATTTTCCTTCAAATAGAAGAAAAGAACAAATATTTTCCCAAACAATAGGAAATATTTTTAGAAACTTCTAGAGCGAAAAAAATTTGAAATAATCTATATATATACATAATACTAATGTCATTACTATTTTTGTTTTTCGGCCCATTTTCACTTGCTAAATTAGGTATTGGCCATTCATTTCATCCTTCAATCTTATCCCTTCATTTCATTGTTTATTTATTTAATTTATTTTTTCTAATTTATATACACTAAACAATTGATTGAATAAAATTAATTTCGTCCCAGTATTATTATTTTAAATTAATTTAATAAAATAATTTTTCATCACTTTTAAATACTCAATCTTATTACTTTTTCTAATTTATATATTATTTACCATTTTAAGTTATTACCGGTTTATGGATTCCCTTTTTTATCTTTCATTTTCCATTTTCCATTTTTATATTATTTATTGATATGTTTACACAGGATGCAGTAAACATGACCTGGCCCAACTAAAAACTTTCCTTCATCATAATCAACTTCAACATTCACCAACTTCAACACGCCATTACTCAAGCTCGGACTCCCAAATTTTTTTTTGGCAACTCGAGTGACGGTAACTAACTTTTGAATGTAAAGCATTTTCAACTTCCAATTTCAAAGTTCCAATTTCCCATCTGATTTCTTTAGTATGTAAGTGAATCTCCCATTTTTGTTTGAAATAAGATATGCATTCTTTGAGGAAATGTGTTCGATCTGAAGTAGACGTCAAGTTATCAGACTCTGGCTTCTTCCTTGCCTATATGTGGATGTGGAAATTCAACACAATGGGAACTGATATGTGTGAAGAAAATCCTATCTGATGTAGAGCTGATGTTCAAGGATTCTGCATTAGGCTTCACTTGTGAAATTATAAATCGTAATCTTTTTAATAAACTAGAAAGTTGAATAGGATTCTTTTTATTCCTAACTAGATTGAGTTATAAATTTTGAATCATTCAAACTTGGAACAGAGATGGATGATCTGGTTCTTAATTGTTTATTATATGAAATTGTTGATATGTTGGTGAATCCATTGGTGAAAATCAAAATTTTGTAGTCTATTGTAAAGGACGAACTTAACAATAACCCGACAACATGAAGTGGGCCTCAAATACCTAATTGAAAAAAGCAAATTAATACATGTCTCTTGAGTAGCCTCTTGCTTTAGCAAAACTCCAGTTTTGGACAAACATCAAGCACTGATTTTACCATGACTATTCTGACATTTGTGTTTGTAGAGCTAGGGACGAACTAGGAAAATTCCGACCGCACTGACAACAATCCTAGCTCTGCCCCTGTGTGTGCGTATATATGTAAAATATCAGTTCCAATGTATGTATGTGTACGTGTAAATGTGTATACCTGAATTTTGGGGGTGTGTAAAATTCTCACTGGAGATGGACCTTTGTGAATGTATGAATATATTTATGGATTGTATAGCTGTCTACTGGGAATTTCTTGTTGAGTGTGTGTATCTGTGTATAGTGTGAATGTATGAATGACCTGGGCGTGTATGTGTGTGAGTATTTCCGTTTTCTTTTGGACTGGTAAAAAGAGGTGAGCTTTTTTTTAATGTGAAGTTTCCAGATAAATGAGAGTGTAATTGCTGGCTTTGTTGTGGTTGTGAGTTATGCGTATGAATTGCCTATAAACATACACAAAATGAAAAGGACATGAACGTTGCTAAGAATCACCAAGATATTGAGGGAGTTGTAGAGATACTGCTTGAGATTTTTCAGGAGACGTGGGTTTATTTTTTAGTTGACAAACAGTAACACCAGTTAGGGAAAATCTGATTCTCAATGGTTGTCAAAGAAATGGATCATCTTGGAGAATTAGTCAAAGTCTTGTTTGGCTTAGCTTATTTGGTTTGAACTCAAAATTGAACTTCAAAATAAATATGGCACTAACAATTTGGGCTTAAAATAGTTAAAAGGCCTAGAGTAAATTTTTGGGCTTTAAATGGGCTCATCATAAAATGGTTGGGGTTTAAAATAAATAAGAATTGTGCTTGAATATAAAAGAAACACAATTTGGGCTTAAATACGTAAATAAGGCTCGGGTATGAGATTGAGCCTAATCTTAGAATAATTGATTCAATTGGATTCTTAGAAATAAGTTGAAATAAACTGGGGTTGAAACATAAATTTTGAACTTTGGACTAAAGTCGGATCATTAATTAACCCAACGATAAATTGGAC
>CAVNYN010283139.1:0-49081 GCA_963692815.1 Nyctanthes arbor-tristis | reverse complement strand
GATTTGTTGAAGGGAAATATCCAAATACATGTCTTATTATTTTCAATAATCCATACTTGTAGCAATGAAATACTATTATTCCTCCTCCAAGTGATAAATGATTGATTACAAATATCTATTATATATCTTCTCTATAAAGGACCAGAAATACCTTGTTTACGTATCATTGGAAAGTGCATTAACATAAATACAGCAGTAAGAAGCGGCAATACAAAACTATGTAAACTATAAAAACGAGTCAAAGTGGATTGTCCCACACTAGCACTTCCACACAATAATTCTACCAAAGGGGATCCTATTACGGCAATAGCTTCAGGTACAACTGTTACAATTTTCACTGCCCAATAACCAATTTGGTCCCGAGGTAAGGAATAACCGGTTACGCCGAAGGATGCGGTCAATACCCCTAGAACCACACCTGTAACCTAAGTCAATTCGCGAGGTTTTTTAAATCCACCGGTGAGATACACACGAAAAACATGTAGGATCATCATTAGGACCATCATACCTGCGGACCATCCCTGAACTGATCGAATTAACCAACCAAAGTTAGCCTCCGTCATTATGTATTGAACAGAGGCAAAAGCCTCTGTAACGGCCGGACGGTAGTAAAAGTCATAGCAAACCCCGTAGCCACTTGAACTAAAAAAAAAGTAAGCGTAATTCCACCTAAACAATAAAATATATTCACATGGGGAGGAACGTATTTACTAGTTATATCATCTGCAATCGGCTGAATCTCGAGACGTTCTTTGAACCAATCATAGACTTTATTGAGATAGGTGAAAATCCCCCCTCCAGAACCGTATATGAGATTGTCATCTCATACAGCTCAAGCAAAATCACCCAAATACTAGCTGCAACGGATATGTAATAGAGAAAGTTTGAAACTCCTTAATCTTCGATTCAATTTTTCTAAATGTACGAAAGAAGAAAAAAATCCGAAAGCTCTTCTTTGTGGTGATAATACCAAAATATCAGGTTGGCTCAATCATCTTTATGTTGATCCTTAGGGGCCTCTTGAATTCTCTCTTTAACTATTTACTATTTCTTTAATTTATTTTTGTATCTAATGTGGCTTTTTTGTTTTCTTTATTATTGAATTGATAGGAATTATCTTGTTAAGATCCTAATGAATTGATTAAAACCTCAAATTCATACTAGAACCACGATGATTTAACTAAGCTAAGCCAAGGATTCCCTGAGTAAGAACCATGGGATCATCACTTATTCCATCAATAGATAGACTAAAAAAAGATTTTTCTTTTTTTTCTTCTAATTCTTGTAATTTTTTTTTGAAGTCCGGACACGAGGTCAATATTAAGTATGAATCATAGTTCAAATATTTCTTAATCTAGGTCATATAGTATGAATCATAGTTCAAATATTTCTTAATCTAGGTCATATATTCTATGTTGCAGATACTAGAATAAATATCTGACGAAGTAGAAACATCTCTATCAAGATAACAGACTCATTCTTTGTACCATCAATAGGATCAATTCTAACAAGTCACACACTCATATTCCGGAAATACAGAAAGAAAAAAATTCCATGATCGAGCTACCAAAATAGAATAGGCTAGAAATCTGAGCTATAACTTATTCATTTTTTATTCAAAAGCC
Organism: Nyctanthes arbor-tristis; assembly: GCA_963692815.1. Taxonomy (NCBI): domain Eukaryota; kingdom Viridiplantae; phylum Streptophyta; class Magnoliopsida; order Lamiales; family Oleaceae; genus Nyctanthes; species Nyctanthes arbor-tristis. The sequence goes on along the minus strand of CAVNYN010283139.1, from coordinate 47,456 downwards.
AGGACTTTACGGATTTAATTCATCGAAATTCCATCCAATAAAATGGAAGAATTATAAATCTCCAAAATAATAGATAGAAATACTGCAAATAGAGCCATAGCAGCACCCATCAAAGGAGTCGTTCCCCACCTGGGAGCTACTTTACCATATTCTGAATTCAATGGTTTTAATAAACTCCCTACAGTAGTTCGTCTTGGACCAGATCTAGAACTGCTCTCAACAGTTTGCGTAGCCATAAATCCTATTGTATTCATTGAGATCTGCTGACTTTGTATACCATTCCGTTGTAAATAAAGGATCTTATCATAGATCCATTGGGGTCTTGAAATTAGAAAATCATAATCATAATCATAATCATTGGGGTCTTATCATAGTCGCCATCTTTATAACTGGTTTACTCGTAAGTTTTACTGGGTACGCCTTATATACCGTTTTTTGGCAACCTTCTCAACAACTAAGAGATCCATTCGAGGAACACAGGGACTAGTTGAAGTAATGAGCCTCCCCATATGGGGAGGCTCATTACTTCAATTGAGATAATGAAAAATCATTTCACCTTTTTAGTTGGAACATTAGGCGGTTCTCAAAAAAAGATAGCGAAAACAATTATTCCTAGAGTCGAGACTAAGAGGAATGTATAAACCAATGCTTCCATAGATTTGATCGTGGTTTACAATTATAGCTTCCATACCTGTTTTGTTTCTTTGAGAATCATCTCTCTGATAAAGAAAGAGAAAGAGTTAAAAAGGCAGTGATTCAACTCTAATTTCAATCCGGTACTCTATGGAAAATTCCCCCCAAAAATAAAATAGAAGCAAAAGATACCAAAGAAGTCTTGTATCGAACTACCTGTCTTCTTGTAGTTGAATCCCCAAGTTTTTGGAATGCTCCAAATTCTACTTGAGCATCCAAATCTGGGCCAATACTGGCAAAAACATCTCTGAACAAGGTTCTAGTACCATGCCAAGTATGTCCGAAGAAGAAGAGCAAAACAAACGAAGCATGCCCAAAAGTAAACCAACCCCTTGGACTGCTCCAAAAAAAACACCATCGGATTTCAATGTAGCACAATCTAATTCAAAAATTTCACCCAATTGAGCGCGTCTAGCATATTTTTTCACAGTAGCAGGATCACTATAACTGACTCCATTGAGTTCGCAGCCGTCGAACTCAACAGTTACACCTACTTGTTCAACACTATACTTCATTTTGCCCTTCTAAAAGGAACATCAGCTCTAATAATTCCGTCGTCGTCTACAAAACCAATGGAAATGTTTCAAAAAAAGTAGGCATACAACGTACAAAAAGTTCATGCCCTTCTTTATCTCTAAAGATAGGGTGTCCTAACCATCCAACCGCTATTCCATCTCCGTTATCCATTGAGCCTGCCCTGAACAATCCTCCTATTGCAGGATTATTGCCTATATAATCATAAAAAGCTAATTTTCAGGAATTTTAGACCAAGCTTCTGATAAACTTTGATTTTCTGCTAGCCCAGCACTAACTCTTCGGTATATCTCTTGCTGGAAGTAACCCTGATCCCGTTAATAACGAGTGGGCCCAAATAATTCGATGGGGGTAGTTGCTGAACCATACCACATAGTTCCAGCAACAATAAAAGCTGCAAAAAAGAAAGTTGCGATACTACTGGAAAGTACGGTTTCAATATTTCCCATACGTAATCCTTTGTATAGGCGTTGTGGTGGGTGGACGCTAAGATGGAATAGACCCGTTATATGCCCAATGTCCCTGCTGCAATATGATGAGAAGCTATTCCTCCTGGAACAAAAGGATCAAAACCTTCCACGCCCCACGCCGGATTTACAGGTTGTACTTTTCCAGTTAGTCCATAAGGATCTGACACCTATATTCCAGGACCATACAAGCCTATAACATGAAATGCACCAAAACCAAAGCAAGCCACTCCTGAGAGAAATAAATGAATTCTTAAGATCTTGGGGAAATCCAAAGAGGGTTTTCCTGTACGTTCATCACAAAATATTTCTAGATCCCAATAGATCCAATGCCAGATAGCTACCAAAAAGCATAAACCCGAAAACACAATATGTGCCCCAGCTACACCTTTGTAACTCCAAATCCCCAGATTCGTCATAGTTCCCCCTATGATACCCCAACCTCCCCACGAATTGGTTATTCCTAAACGAGTCATGAAAGGTATAACAAACATACCCTATCTCCACATTGGATCAAGAACAGGATCGGAAGGATCAAAAACAGCTAATTCATATAAAGCCATTGAACCTGCCCAACCAGCAACCAGAGCTGTATGCATTATATGAACGGAAAGCAACCGACCGGGATCATTCAATACAACAGTATGAACACGATACCAAGGTAAACCCATGGAAAATACCTCATTATGAAAGATAAATAGACACTACCTAACTTTATTGCATTGGAAAAGCGATACTAACCTATGGACTGAAATAATCCACTGAACAAGGATTACTATTTGTTCTATTCTATTGGTAATAATGAAACAATTTTGTTGGTAGGAACAAAGAGAAGCAGATTTATTCTATACCCAATAAGTACCAATACGCAATGGGGGTTGATACCATTTTCTATCAGTAAATGTGTCCTTCCTTATTCATATCATTAGAAGGTCCTATTTGTAAAAATTTTCTTTTATTTCTTTTGTTTTTCGTTATGAATTTTTCTAATCTATGGATAAAATAAAAACGATAAAACCATTATTATAAAGACAATAAATCATGTTGTTACGTTTCCACATCAAAGTGAAATATAGTACTTAGTTCTTTTTCTTTCAATTCATGCCTATTGGTGTTCCAAAAGTACCTTTCCGAAGTCCTAGAGAGGAAGATGCATCTTGGGTTGACGTATAGTGCAACTTGTCAAATATATTGGGTCATATGGGATTCTCCCATTCTCTCCCCCGATTGAGATATCCTCTGCTTCGCCCAAGAAAGAGAAATTGAATCGTCAAAAATTTGGAGCGTGAAGTGCAATTAGATTCATTGTTTGGGGGATTCACATTACTATTATCAATTAGAATAACTTATGGTTGGCTTGGCTTGGACTAAAAGATGAAGTCTCCAGGCTCCGTTTAGAAAAAATCCAATTCGTAATATATCTATGATTATTACTTGTATCATAAATGATTCCTGTTTGGTATTTGTACAGAGATCTTATTTGTCAAGCGAGGTAATCTCAAACTAAATACATGATCAAAGATATGAAATGAATTAAAAAAAAAAGTCATAACAAAAAGAAAAAGGTAATGGGAAGATTTGTTCTATATGTGCAAATCAAAATAAGGCGGATCTTTACCCTGAGTAGAGCATAAACCTAAAAAGATGAATGAGACCCATTCAGGAACAAGAAAATACCATCGTGATTTGGATTGAATCTCGATGAAATAATAGATCAATGAGAAGTAAATTTGATAAGTTTAGTTACTTTTTTCTATTATAAGGAAGAAAGAAATCAAAACTTGTCTTTATTGAAAAATCGAAGAAAAAGTCCTTTCATTAGAAGTCAGAAAAAACTTGCTATAAAAAAAGAATAGAAACAAAGAAAGAGGACTTGAATCTATAAATTGATTCTTTTTTTGGCAATATTTTTCGAACCGTATGCATCAAAAGTTGCGTGTATGGTTCCTAAGGGATACAATTTTACCCTAATCAACCGACTTTATCGAGAAAGATTACTTTTTTTAGGTCAAGAAGTTGATAGCGAGATCTCGAATCAACTTATTGGTCTTATGGTATATCTCAGTACTGAGGATGACATCAAAGATCTGTATTTGTTTATAAACTCTCCTGGCATATGGGTAATACCTGGAGTAGATATTTATGATCGCAATTTGTGCGACCAGATGTCCATACAATATGCATGGGATTAGCCACATCAATTGGATCTTTTATCCTAGTTGGAGGAGAAATTACCAAATGTCTAGCATTCCCTCATGCTTGGCACCAATGAGGATTTTTTATTTGAGAGAAAAAAGAAAACTATGCCTTTGCCATATGAACATTAAGTAATAATAGCATGGCACTTCGAATTCGATATACAAAATTTTTGTATTTTTTTCAAAAGATTAGATTATGTATCGAGAGAGTAAGTATGAGATAAAAGGTATTTCCAATTTTTCTCTTATCTATCGGGAGTCCAGTTCAGTGTCACAAACTTTTTTGTGCTCTTCCGATCTCACCGAAGGGCTCTTAACAATGTTTATGTTATAAAAAAGAGTGCGAAAAAGAAAAAGCAAGATTTTTCCTTATTTGATTGGATTAAAAAGAAACTTTGGGATTGCTGAATCAATTAAAAAACAGAAAGCAACGGAGCCATCTTAGTATTTTTTAACTCCTCTGAAAGGAAGGGTGGCAATTTGATCATTTATCCATCCGGGTTTCTATTTTCTCTTGTTCAATAAACCGGCCTATCTTTTTCTTTTCCTATTATTCTTTATCTTTCTTTCTTTTTTCTTCCTTTCATCATGCGAGATAGAGAACTATTATATTATCAGGGTAATGATCCATCAACCTGCTAGTTCTTTTTATGAGGCACAAACAGGAGAATTTATCCTAGAAGCGGAAGAACTGCTGAAACTACGTGAAACCCTAAAAAGAGTTTATGTACAAAGAATGGGCAAACCCTTATGGCTTGTATCTGAAGACATGGAAAGAGATGTTTTTATGTCAGCAACAGAGCCCAAGTTTATGGAATTGTTGATCTTGTGGCAGTTGAATGAAAATAAGATCAATTTTGTGCAAATCCGTGATTTGAGTTGAATATTCTATTAAATAGAATGATTCATAATCATCCAGTTAGGATCAATCTAAACCAACCCATTATGTATATATGATTCAACATGCCAACTATTAAACAACTTATTAGAAATACAAGACAGCCAATTTGAAATGTCACGAAATCCCCCGCTCTTTGGGGATGTCCTCAGCATCGAGGAACATGTACTAGGGTGTATGTGCGACTCATTTAGATCATGAACTGGCACAAAAAAAGCAAGAAAACCGCTTTCCAGTATCAATGATCAGTATGAGTGAATAGGATAGAATGGAAGAAGGAACCCCATTCACTATCTAAAAATAAGCAAATGAATCCCTCTATTGTGTATGAAGTTTATGGCTTCCGTTAGTGCAAATCCAATCACCTGAATTTAAGATGAGAGGCAATTCTCCATTGGTAGCAAATGGTTATCCACCTATACAGCTACCCTGCTAAATTTCCTAATTAAATACTGTTACTGTATAGGTGGATCTCGTTGTGAAAGACCTATATACTGGATAATTTATGGGTAGAGCCAAAGACTGTGGTGGGAACTATACAAGTTACCAATAACATTGATTAAATGAAGTAAAGGCTCCAGTGTATAGAAAAGACCTCACTGTTTAAGAAGTAACCATAGAAACAACGGAACCCACAATTTCCTTCTCCATTTAATTTTATATTTCTTTTTACTAGATTTTTGACACTTAACAGAATAAAATTTCTTATTTCTTTTGTATTTCGCAGTGAAATACCTAAAAAAAAGAGAAAAAATCGTGGTCGGGAAGATTATAGTAGCCAAAGCCATTGGAATTTTTATTTTATACGTTGGCAAAATCGGTTTCGTTATTAATAGACCAGGAAAGGAGAAAAGAATAACTGAAAGAAAGGAAATCAATTAGTTATTCGTTAAAGTTTCATTTATTCAATGACCAGAATTAAACGTGGATATATATCTAGGAGACGTAGAACAAAAATTCGTTTATTTGCAGCAAGTTTTCGAGGAGCTCATTCAAGACTACCCAAACTATTATTCAATAGAAAATAAGAGCTTTGGTTTCGGCTCATTGGGATAGGGATAAGCAAAGGAGAAATTTTCGTCGTTTGTGGATCACTTGGATAAACGTAGTAATCCGAGAAAGGGGAGTATCCTATAGTTAATGTAAATTAATACATGATCTATATAAAAACAGTTGCTTCTTAATCGTAAAATACTTGCACAAATAGCTATATCAAATAAGAATTGTCTTTATATGATTTCCGGCGAGATTATAAAAGAAGTAGATTGGAAAGAACCCACCGGAATATTTTAAACGGAGTTCCCCGGAGAATGAACTCCGGGAATGTAGAGTCGAAATTACTATGAGAAAATATGCTAAAGTAGTCAAAATGAATGAACACTTTAAAAAAAGATTTTTCTTTTCTGATTCATTTTTTTTCTCACGACATGATAATAAAATCTAGATTCCCGGATTTGTCGAACAAAAAAACAATCTGCCTTTGAGTTCCGATTAGAATTCTAATTCAAGTGAACAAAGAATAAGCCTATTTATTTCTGATTCTAAGACCAGTAGTTCTAGCGGTCGACTCGGTTCTTTCAAATTATTTCTCATTATTGAGAAAAGGTAACAAAGATAAACTACGAGCTTGTTTTATAGCAATAGTAATTAATTGTTGTTGTTTCAAGGTCAATCTATTCCCTCGTCTAGATAATATTTTTCCTTGTTCACTAATAAATTGACTAATTAAACTCATGTTTCTATAATCAATTCGATCCCCCGATTGAATTGGGGGCAAATGCCTATGAAAAGATCGCTTGGATTTAAGAAAAGGTCACTTGGATTTATCCATTGGTTTTTTAGTTTATTTCTTATCCCGAAAATCCTATTTTGATTTCTTAATTGTAATTCATTTTAAGCCCAAATAGGATTTTTTTATTTTCTATTTAAATATGTTAAATAGAATGTAATATGTAATGTCATTCTTTCCCCTTCCTTGAAAGGCTAAGATATACTTGGTTCGATCTATTTCTTTATTTCCGTATGAATCATATGTTTATAACAATAGGGATAGAATTTTCTCAATTCTAATCGATCAGGCGTATTTTGCAAGTTCTTTTCAGTAATATATCTGGAAATGCCCCTTGATACCTTCTTAACACCGTTTCGGACACAACTGGTACATTCCAAAATCACCATTACTCGCGTATCTTTCCCCTTGGCCATGAACTTCCTTTGGATTTTAGATTTATTCAATTCTTCTATTTTCGATTCGAAAAGAACAAAAAGAAAGGAAGGAAAAAATAGAAGTTACTAACTTGAAATCCAATTCGAAAAGATCAAAATCAATAAAGTAATAATAAATCAAAGCCATAGTAAATAATAAGTAAGACAGTGATTTCGAAACTCTATTTCAAATTGAAGTACGGTATTTCAATTAAAGATTTACTTTTTCTACTCTATTCCCATTGCCCTATTATTAATATTCATTTAATTCGAACTTGAACCCGAGTCTCGCACATGTTGGATCTACTTTTATTCTTTGTCTTTCCTCCCTTATTCTAAAAAGGGAAAAAAGAGAAAAAAAATAGGTTAGTCACGGATATTTGATTGTATCTCTAATCTTCTTCATTCCTTCCCATGTCAATAACTAGAATGAAAAAAAGGGAATATCAACGCATCCGAGAAAAAACGATTAATCTCTGTTAATAGACCTGCTAAAGCCCTGAACCATGGCGTACTTAGTACTAGTGCCACGGAGAGATATGTTTTTAGATCTTGCATTGAAAACCCTCCTTCTTTCTTTTATTTATTTATTGTAATACATAAAGATAACGCATATATGATCCGATAGATATGTAGTTAAGGACCACCTATAGTTGTATACAGAATCCCTAATTCAAATTGAAATTTATTCAAATTAAATTGAAATGTACAATGATCCATAAGATTTTCCTTAAAACAGGGAAAAAAAAAGATACCCTCTTAGCGAGTATTTCCAAAAAATACTCATTTATTTTTACAATGGGTTCTGTATTTCGTATATATATAATAAGTTTTTTACTTTTCTTATTATTATATGTTAATGTTAAATGAAACTAAAAATATGAACATGGGCAGAAGATTTGTATATATGAATGGAGGGATATAGGGATGTAGAAAACAAGACAGGAATTTTCTACAATGACACTATAGAACAATTGAAGTGATGTGGCGCAGCTTGGTAGCGTGTTTGTTTTGGGTACAAAACAGGTTCAAATCCTGTCATCCCTACCTATTACTGCTTCTTTGAGCAGTAACAAGGAATCAATTGAAATCGATTCAAATTGGGCGGAATCCTTCATTTCTTTGAAACTATATAGTATATGCAAACAAAATGGATTAGCATTACAAAAAAAAATCCTTTTCTTTACAGTCTTATCTTATTCTGATAAGAAAGCGCTCTTAGTTCAGTTCGGTAGAATGTGGGTCTCCAAAACCCAATGTCGTAGGTTCAAATCCTACATAGCGTGATTTTTTTCTTTGTAGATCGAATTAGACTGAAATAGATTTATTCACTTGCACAGCAATCAGAATTTGACCTCCCGTGGATTAAAGAGAAAAGAGGTGGAGGTCAATCAAAAAAAGAAATGTTAATTAATCAAAGGTCCAACTGATCCCCGCGCATGTATTGTAAATATGCAGTTAAGCATAATCCAGCCAAAGTAATAGGAATTAGACCTAACACGATTCCAAATATAAAACTTCAATCATTTCAATTTTTTGAAAAGGAGAAAAAAAGGTAATATCTATGCCTAAAAATTAATCTGAATTGGCGTGAATCTTAATGACCAAGAATTGACAATTGACGCAGTTAATAAGTATAGAATACATCAAATCTCACAGAAAGATTTCTTTTAGGAATTCTTTCTTTCAAATAGAAATTTCAAATAAGTCGTATCTTGCTCAGACCAATAAATAGAGCTGAAGTTAGAGTTAAAGCCGCTAGTAAAAAACCGAAATAACTAGTTATAGTTAGCATGAAGGAGCTAAATGAAATATGTTATTTTTATACATATGTTTAGAAAGCATTTACCTAAATTTCAATTTTTGTAAAATAGGAGGATGCCCAAAAATACCAATTGAAAGTTTTTGATTCATCTATCATTATATATGGCACAAACAAAGATAAAGTGACAGACATATAAAACAAAATTGATTCATCCATTTGTAACATCTATCCATCTCGTGATTCCTATCAACCGATTTATTGAGCATAAACTTAATAATATGAACTGTATCATCTAACTTTTTTCTTAAAAAAAAACTCTTTTCGAGAGTTTTTTTTGTGAATAAAAAACCTAAGAAATGATCAAACCAAAATAAAAAAGATTTTGGAATTTTATCAAATTCATTTTCTATTTTAGAGTGAACAGTAACCCTATAAAAACTTTTTTAGTTTTTGACCTTAATTCATTAAATTCAGTAATAGGTTCATTCCCATAATATCTTAAATGAATGCGAAGAAAAAGGTGTCACATAATCACTAGAAAAAAGAAATCTTTTTTTTTCCAACTAGATTCTAAAACTAGTAATTTCTATTATCGTTTTTAGTTTCTACAATCTTTCTTTCCCTATTTTAAAATAAAGCCTCATCCTTGTTTTGGATCGAGATCCAATACAGCAATACATCACAACTACGGATTCCAATTATTTTATTCTTTCTTCGCTTAGCTTTCTTTCATCGAATACGCTCTACTACTCTTTTTTGTTACTGGATGATTAACCAATTCCTTAAAATGAAAAAGGGATTCCAACCAAAAAAAAACTGCTTCTACAACTACGAAAGGGAAATTTCTAGATCTCACGCATCTATTTAAATTGTGGGAATATGATAATCCCTTTCATTGTAAGAATTTTCTATTAAGTAGAGTATCATTTTACATCAACTGGTAAAGGAAAGGAAGAAGGAAATTATTTAGCACTCCCTTTTGATACTGATTCAAATTGTATTGCTGTGTCAGAAGAAGGATAGTTATACTGATTCAGTATACTCTAAAGACACCCTTGGCATAATATTGATGATCCTACAAAGATCCCATTTCAGTGATTGCCTTTTACTAATCTCATTTTTTACGGAATCGATCCCCTTTGACTGTACAATAATATGTGGAGCTGAGCATGTTTGGAAGCATAGGAGAATGTTCTTTTGCTGATATTATTACCAGTATTCGATACTGGGTCATTCATAGCATTACTATACCTTCCCTATTCATTGCGGGTTGGTTATTCGTCAGTACTGGTTTAGCTTGCGATGTATTTGGAAGCCCTCGGGCAAACGAATATTTTACAGAGAGGCGACAAGGAATTCCATTAATAACTGGCCATTTTGATCCTTTGGAACAACTCGATGAATTTAGTAGATCATTTTAGGAGGCCTTAATCTAATGACTATAGATCGAACCTATCCAATTTTTACAGTACGATGGTTAGCTGTTCACGGCCTAGCTGTATCCACCATCTTTTTTTTGGGATCAATATCAGTAATCCAGTTCATCCAACGATAAACCTAATCCAAATTATAGAGCTATGACACAATCAAACCCGAACGAACAAAATGTTGAATTGAATCGTACCAGTCCTTACTGGGGTTATTACTCATTTTTGTACTTGCCGTTTTATTTTCCAATTATTTCTTCAATTAGGAAAATGAAAGAAAATAAAATAAATAATAATTCTAGGCATTCTCTTAGCCCATTCAGAAGGATCTCGTCTCATAATTACCCACGACTGTTTATGTCTCTAGCACGACCACTTGATGAAATTGGAGGGAAGTAGAGTAAATGGCCAATACTACTGGAAGGATTCCTCTTTGGATAATAGGTATTGTAACTGGTATTCTTGTGATTGGTTTAATAGGTATTTTTCTTTTATGGTTCATATTCCGGATTGGGTTCATCCCTGTAGTAATCAGATGAATTGAGTTATAGACATGAAAGCGAAAGAAGTCAACGGGATTCCCTTCTTTGTTTGTCTGATTCGAGGGGAAAAGGCCTGTTGGGTTCTTAAGAATTATAGTCTTTTTTTTTTGTCTAAATGACAAAACAAGTGGATTTTTTTCTTGCTATTTCAAAAAACTTTTTCTGATGATGCTTTTGTAATTTTGTGAAAAATGAACTTCATTGATTTATTCAGAATGCCTGTTCCTTGAAAGTATCAATGGATACTTTCCAAGTTCGAAGAAAGGGGAAATCACTCAAATTCCTCGATGATATATTTTTGTCAACTAGATATCATACAAATACTTTCTATTACTCTATTTATTTGATTGAGTATCTCAGCCAAATAAAAATTTTTTCTGAGTTCATTGTATTTAATCAATAAAAATCCCTCTTTTTTTTGTCCACTACTTCTTTTATTATAAATTATACGTAATAAAAAGAAATCAAAAAAGTTCTGATACATCTGGAAAAACCAAAACCAATACTAGGCACTTTTTACGAACAGGATCAAAAATCATTACTCTTTCGACACAAGAAAGGAATTTTTTACACCCTGTCTTGTGTCGAAGACTAGGAAGACGAATAATCCATCCTAGAATTATTTTGTTCCCCGCATTTATATGTTCGTTCTATTCTCCGCTTACTTATGCTAATATCTAGTCCAATTTTATGATATTGAAATCTGACAATAGTAACATAGGCGCATCACTTCAATTTGGCAAAAAAAACAAAGAAAAAAGGGGGAACGTCAAAGTCTTCTTCCAAATAAATCTACCTATTATGACTCGAAATGCCATACAAGGAATTCCGTGGAAAAAGACTATAAAGAAGAAAAGGTTTTTCCTAATTTTGTTTTTTTTTTTTATCATACATAATCAACAACAAGAATTTGGTTCTTTTTACGAACTTGATGTCAATAAATCCACGAGTCTAGAAATTCATTTCAGCCAATTGAACCTTTTCGAGCTGTTTCTTTTGAAGAACCAAAAAGATTTCTACCAAAATAATAGATGCCAAGAAGAACAAGAGGCCTTAGACACGTAATGGATCTTGAAGTACTATTTCTGTATCTCTTTGACCAAATCCACCCACATTAGGATTACTCGTTAATGGTTGATCAAATTGGATGGACTCACCCTCCGAAATAAGAAGTTCTGATCCTGGAGGGATAATATCAACCACTTGACGTCCATCCGATGGATTTGTTATGGTTATTTCATATCCCCTTTTTTCTTTTCGTATGATTTTGCTTACTATACCTGCTGCTATAACATTATAAACTGTATTGTTACTCTTGCTTCCGTTGGGATAAATCTGACCCATTTCCCTGTTCCCGCCTACATATATAGGATATTTTAAGAAGTGAACATCTTTCTTAGTAGCGGGGTCGGGGGAAAGAATAGGAAAGGTAATTTCACTATATTTCTGACCGGGCACAGGCCCTATCACAAGAATATTTTTTTTATTGGGGTGGTAGCTCTGAAAAGACAAACTGCCTATCTTTTCTTTCATCTCGGGGGAAATACGATCGGTAGGAGCTAATTAAAACCCTTCCGGTAAAATAAGAACAGCCCCTACATTCAAACATGTTTTCTTACCATTTGCAAGAACTTGTTTCAGTTGCTTATCATAAGGAATTCGAACAATTGCTTCAAATACAGTATCATAAGGGTCGATTGAGAAAAAAGAATTAATTTACAAGATATGATTTATCTGCATCTAAAGTATCAATTCCAACAAATATTGAACTTAAAAAAAAAAGAGCAATTCCTGCCGTTCGAAATCATTTGATATATGAGAATCTATTAGTTCAATTTGTTACTTGTTATTGAATTGAGATGCGTGGATTTGTATATGCATAAAAGACCACAAAAAGAGTTTTCTTTTATGGTTGTTCCATATGTGTCGGCTTTGGCTCGACTGAACGCTATGAACAAACTTCAGTCAAGTTATGTTATAGAAAAAAAAGAGGATTCTTGCATTTTTCTCTCTTGCTGAGAAAGCATTCATTCTTCCGCCATGTTTTCCATTTCTCAAAAGACTTCAATTGGTATGCGCAAGAAATAGGCCAAGGGAATGGCCCCCTAGCCTCTGATATCCATATAAAGGACACGACGAGCATAAATACCCTCCTTAACTTCTATTCTAATGGACTAAATATCTTTTATAAGGAATCGCAGGAATATGCGATGATTTTTTCTAGGAAATCCCCAATGAAAAATACACACTATCCCTCATTTTCTATCGAATCGATCATAACCACTACCTACATTCCAGGAAATTGTGCACCATAAATAGGAACTAATAAAGAGACCCACGATCCCGTAGAAAGACATCATGATTCCTTATGGAAAAAAATGATTTGTTGAGACGGAAAAAAAGATATCAAATTTCTTCCAAGATAACTGGAAGTTCCAACCAATAAGAATCCTAATGAACCTAAAAAAAGGATAAGTGCCCCACAGAAATTACTTAGTTTTCTAGACCCCGTTATAAGTTCAATCCATATATGTTTTGATCGCCAACTCATACTTGATCCGATTGCATTTTATTGGAATTGAGAGAATACCCCAAATGAATTTGACTTTACTTTTTCTTTTTTTTTTTTTTGTTTCCGAAGTAACTCTCATCAAGTGGCACTAGTTTCATGTGAACTAGCACTAGTTTGATGTGAACCTTTAGGAGTAATTCATCAAATTGGTTAGATCTAAAATATTAACATACCCTTCATATGAGATGATCCCACTATACATATTGATATACCTATACACCCACCGACTTTACATTTTAGCCATCCAGTGATCCCGATCTATTTGAAACTAGATAGAATTCATTTACTCAAAGATCTTTTTCTGTAGGCATAAGAGCTTTTTCCTTTATATTCGGCGGAAATCACATGTTAGACCATATTTCTTGAAATAGATATCTGTGTTATGCTACAAGTCTAAGTTTTGAAAAAAAAAAGGATGAGATTTGGTCCATCAGATCTAAACAATCTTGTTTTTTTGAACATGAAGAGATAAAGAAGCCATTGCAATTGCCGGAAATACTAGGCCTACTAAAGGCACAAAAATAGAAGAAAAATTGAAAGTTGTCATAAATAAAAAGGGTACCTCGATTTACTTTTTTTACCTGCTATTATTTTTTTAATAATATCTTCTAATTTAATATCTTCTAATTATCTTCTAATAATTAGAATTAAGAATTGTAATTATTATTAATTAACTAATATTAATTAACTAAATTTCAAATTCTTAGTATAGAAACAAGTATCTATATATCTTAGTGAGTATATAGAATAAGTCCAAGGAATGTAGAACTAAATAAATGGACTTATTCATTTTTCTACATGAAAGATATGTATGATGATTAACTTTATTATTTTTCTTCATTTCTTTGTCTTTTGTTCTTATCTTCGAATTTTTAATAAAGAAAGAGTTTCTTACATATTATCGAAAGATTCGTTAGAATACGACCCAACTTTTTAGAAAATGGGATTTTCGAGAAATAGAGAGAAAGATAAAAAACTATATATCTATCTTTTCTTTATTTGATTATATACATAAGACGAAATTCTTTTTCTTTTTTTTATTTGCCCAATTTCACGAAAGGAAGAATTCACTCTTTTATCTTGTTGATAGAGACTTCCTAATTAATAATCAGGATTCTGGGTAAAAAAATAAAGAGTTATCCGCAACTTTTGATTCTTTCTACAATTAGATCTTAGATCAACTCCATTCTTATTTCCTTTGATTTTGAAAAACTAACTACTTGTTTGCTACAAATAAACTAAATGAATTTAGAGTGCTCTACTTGATTGAATTTAAATTCAAAGGAAAGAAAGCGTGGAGCATAAATAACTCGCTCAGAACGTTTTTTAAAGTATTACGTGGTACGATTAGGTTGAATAAGCCCTTCTGGAATAAAAATTCAGCGGCTTGTGAACCTTCAGGTATTGTTTTATTCAATGTTTGTTCAATTACTCTTTTACCCGCAAATGCAATGTAGGAATTGGGTTCGGCAATAATGATATCTCCCAACATACCAAAACTAGCTATTACCCCACCAGTAGTAGGAGATGTAAGGATTGATGCATAAAATAACTTTTTATTTGATTGATAATCATATAAAGTAGACGATATTTTAGCCATTTGCATCAAGCTCAAACTTCCTTCTTGCATGCGTGCCCCCTGAAGCGCATACTATAATAAGAGGTAGAAATTTATTGGTAGCATACTCAATCAAACGGGTGATTTTCTCCCCGACTACGGATCCCATACTACCCTCCCTCCCATAAACTGAAAATCCATAACCCAACGGGAAACCATTTAGCCGACCTGTGCCTGTTTGAACAGTGTCAGTTAATCCTATCTTTCTTTGATAAGAATCGATATGATCTTTATAAGACGCCTCCTCCGAATAAAATCCAATGGGATCTATAGAGACCATGTCTTCATCTATAGGATCCCAAGTACCAGGATCGATCGAAAGCTCGATTCTATCTAAACTACTCATTTTCAAATGATATCCACATTGTTCACAAATATTTGTTTTTGATTTCAACAATTTCTTATAATTTAATCCATAACAATTTTCGCATTGAATCCACAAATGCCTATATTTTTTACTTACATCGAGATCATTAGACCTTTCTCTTAGAGTTAAATCACTAAAGGTTCGTATATTGGACCTCGCGTTTTCACGACTATTTGTATTTTTACAAAAAGTGCACCGAAATGTAACTGTCACTACTATCGCTTACAACGAGCGTATCCATATAGATTTGAGACTGAAGATAATTGTCAATACAACTATGAATGTGATTATTCCAACTATATTGAGTATCATACATGTAATGATTGTAGTAGGGATCTTCACTCGTAGATCCATTATTCGGATAACTAGAATTCCGATAACTATAAAAAGAACTTTCTAGTTCCTCAGAAAAGAATGATCATTGTCAATTTCAAAAATCTGATTTTCAGTATCAAAATAGATAGAATAACTGTCTCAATTACTATTTCTAACTAAAAAAGTATCATCAGAGATGAAATTCCAAATGTCTTTGATGCCCAAAAAATGATCGACATTATTGTAACTAGAATTGTCATGACCCCTCCAACTATGAATATTTTTAGCTTTTCTATTCGGATCTTTACTTTGACTAGTATTTTCAATAGGACCAAGATTATCCATTGATTCATTTATCCCATACCCATGTTATAACTCCTTCCTAAACACCATCGAATTTAAACATCATCTTTCCATAGAGTTTGCTTTCCCCCTATTTGCATAAAAATACAATAGATAAAAATACAATAGATGAATAGTCATTCGATCCAAAATTCTTTATTTGAATATCTTATTTCCTATCAGAATAAACATAGGAATCCAATCACTAGCACTCATTATTAACTAATAAGTGTGAAAAAATGATTTTCTTTTGTGGGAATCTGGGATAAGACTTCAAATAAGACTTCACTATATAGGAATGTGAATAGGAATATGATGGAATCCCCTTTCATTCTAAATAGAATCAAATTAAAAAGGGTGGTTTCTCCTACGTTTTTGCATCAAAAAAATATATTTGTTCTCTCCTAATTTTTTTCGTAAAATGTCATCTAATAACTAACTAATAACAAGTAATAAGTTAAGGTTCTGTTCTATTCCAATACCAACATGGAACGAAAGGACAATATACAGGATGGGTAGAAAGATTTGTGATACTTTGCTCGATTCAAGGAAACTACAGGATATAGAAAAAATATACCAATCCTAAAAATCCATAGGAGTAATTGTGGATTCAAGACAACAATAGAAACATTTGAGTCTTCGATTTGGATTTAGTCTTAGACCTTGTATTTCTAATCTTGTATATCTGGAGAAGTCTGTGTTGTTCGTCATGTGGGTGAGAAATGTGAAATGGGATTTGGGAGATTTGGAAATTAATGGTTTAAAATTTGGGAGATTTTGGAGATCTGGAGATTTGGGAGATTTTGGAGATCTGGAGATTTGGGAGATTTAACCAACAATATGGAAAGTTTGAGATTGTGTGGTGGTGAGTGGTGGTCAGCTGTCAAAAAGTAAAAGAGGATTGGGAGATTTTAGGTATAACTAATGGTTTTTGAAGGGAAAAAAATCTCAATCGAGCTGGTCGGGTTGAAAATGACTTTTGAGTCCATTTCACCCAGGTTCATCGGGTTGGTAGATCCCAACCTAAAATCTGACTTGACCTAAGTCATATAATTCATTCCCAACCCAATGACCGACCCGAGTAGTTGATTAACTGACCAACCAAACGTCGGTCGGGTAGGTTTTATCGGGTTACCAATTCACACACCCAGCCTTAGTGATGATTGTGTGTTCTAGCAATGAACGTGTATTGGTGTTTGTGTATACCTGTAAGCTGTAGTTGAAATTAGTGTCTGGGAATGAATGTATTGAGGGCCTTGTGTGTGTTCGTGTGAAATTTGCTGAATGTGTGTATTTTTGTGTATGTATGAATTTCTGAGTGATTGTGGACGGTTTCTTTGTGTATTTGTGCCCTATGAATGTATGTAAAGAGTGGATGAAGTGTAAATAAACTCAAGTGTGTGCTGATTATAATCTTCCTGCTCTTTCTCGGTGAAATCCGTTTCCTGAAAGTTTTGTTGTGAGCTAAAATATGGATGATATATATTTACACATATCAGGGGATAAATCTTGTGTTGAACATAGGGAATCCCAGGAGGGATAAGGGGGTATTTTAGCTCAGCAACAATTCCTTTAGTTATCAAGATTTTTGATTTTTCAACGTGGAACTTGAGCTAGGATGGCAACGGGACATGGTGGGGCTGGGGTGAGGTCCACGTTTGAATCGAGGTGGGGCAAAGCGGGTGTGGGGAAAATCGCCATTCCCGGCCCGTTTTCATTTTTCTAATTTTTTTTTTTTTTTTTGTGATTTAGGCTTCAAGTTTTAACTTATTAGAATTATAGTGTAGCAATATTAATGAATAATGTTGGCATGAGTGGTAAAGCTTGGGTTGTTTGTTAGAGGTTGAGGGTTCGAGTCACGAGAATATGACACTAATTTAATTTTTAATTAAATAATAATATTATTGTTTAAAAATATTATTATTATTTTAGCATGGGGCAACCAAAACCTGTCCCCATCCTGCTAAAATTAAAATTAGATCCAAATGGGTTCTTAGAAAATAGGTCAAAATGGTCCGAAATGATTAAAATGTCTCGATTTTTAAATAAAATCAAAAAATCTTTAGGATGCCGTACTCAAATATTTGAAGATATAAATAATTGGACTCGAGAAAGAAATCTAATTAAAATATTGCGTTTTCTTTAAAGTAAAATAGATGAGTGTTATGAATTCTTTAAATCTTTATCGTGAACAAAAATATCAAAATAACGGCCAATGAGGCCTAGTCCATTTAGTTAGAGGGCTAGGCTGAGGCACTGGGACTTAGAGGTAACAGGTTCGATTCCATTATATGGGATATTTCTACATTTTATTGTAGTATGTATTTCCACTATATGTGAGTTTGTATTATTGATTTTCTTAGCACTGTATTTCAGTAGGGTAAATATCTATGCACGTTTGTGATGCTATAATACAGATTTGTAATTGTACTCCGAAAAAAATTATCAAAATAACGGAAATCGGGTGGTAGCGGCACGTTTAAAATTCTTTTAGGACTTAAAAAATAATAAATTTTCATTTATGAAAATCCAGTTGCTACAGTTGTGAGAGACGATTCTGGGGCTGTGTGTGGAGTCTGTGGACACCTTTTTACTAGTACCTTGTGAGTGGAGGATGCAAAAGGGATGGCAATCCTTATGGGATTGAAGTTCACACAGGGAAATGGATGGAGGAACATTTGTGTGGAATTTGATTGCCTCCGGTTGATTAGTAATTCGAGGGGGAGTGGAGAGATTGAGTTTCTTCTCCACAAACTGTTTTTTAGTGAAATCTTACAGCTTTTATCTGAGCTTGACTATAGTTCTTGCACCCACCAATGCCGAGACGGGAATATAGTTGCTCATCATATTAAGGTGGTACTAAATGATAAGTGAAATCATTTAAGTCTTTTGTTCAAGTATTTAATTTCACTTATCATTTAGTACCATATTGGTTGCCCCGTAGACTAATAGCAAACACCACTGATGCTATATAGCATTATTTTTTGTAAAGAATAATGCTATTTAGTACAAGTAGTGCTTGATATCATATCAATGTGGCACTAAATGACAAGTTAAATCAATTAGGTCCTTTGTTCAAGAATTTTATTGCATTTATCATTTAACAGCACATTACTTGCCACATAGACTAGTATCAAACGCTACTGGTGCTACATAACATTATTCTTTGGAAAGAGTAATGCTATTTAGCACAAATAGTGTTTGACACCGTATCAAAGTAACACTAAATGATAAGTTAAATCAAGTAGATCTTTTGTTCAAGCATTTAATTTTACTTATCATTTAATACCACGTTGGTTCCACTTAGACTAGTGTCAAACACCACTGGTACTATATAGTATTATAATTATTGACAGCAAAATAACAATAATAATAACAACAACAATCTATATCTATATATATATATATAAAGAACAAAGTTATCAAAAAAGTTTCCTCACCTTTTTTCAGTTTCTAATTCTTTCAAATTGTCTTCTTTTTCCTTTTCTTCTCCATTTTTCATTTCTTTTTTCTTTTTTCTTTATTTTTTTTTTTTTGCTTTTCCGAAAATTTTTAACATTGCCTATTTTTATCTATATATATAAAAACAACCAATTTGCAAAAAACGTTTTCCCACCCTTTTTCATTTTCTAAATCCATCAAATTGCCTTCTTCAAATTGATTTTTTGAATTTGATTTGTTTACTTTAACCACACTTCCACAAGCAGAGACTAATTATTCTGCCCAAACTGATTGTATATGGGTATTTGTTTAAATTTATCATATAAAAGTCTGCTTTGATATTAAGTCTTTATTATTTATTTACTAGTTTTAAGCCCGTGCATTGCACGGGATAACAAACTGATTTTTTAAATATAAAGAAAAATATCAATATAAAAAATCAACTCTTAGATGCATCAAATATTACACTATATACATGTGTATAGGTAAGTATTAAAATTCCATCAGCAGACATGTGTCGTATATGGCAATAACATAACATGAATTAAAAATAAAAGCTAATACATAAATATAATTCTATATAGTTAAATATTAGAAAATGTCATAAGCGACAATTATACATAATATAACTATTGGAAGAAAATTTCCCATCAAAATTCATAGCACAGCCTTGTATATTCAGTGACTGGCGCCTACGGCCATCAAATTCAAAAAAATTTGTTGAACTTCATCCAAACCTCTAAATAATAATCTAACAGAAACACAAAATAAACCTACCAAAGTGTTATGATGATATATAAAGAAATACTAACTCATTCCAATAAAAAGATGTATGTCTACCTATACTCATTCCCCATCGCTAAACCCATACGAGAATAAAACATACCAGAATAACTCTAAAATGGTAATCAATACTTTCACCATCAACTTCAAGGAATATAGTATTTACCTAAATAGTTATTCACAAAACATTAAAGACAAGGAACCCCGATCAAAGTGGATCAAAGTGTCACTTAGTGCTAAAGGACAAAGAACTTGATAAAACTAACAACTCAACACTCATAAGCAAAATAATGCAAATTGTTCTAAATTAATATATTACTTTTAGAAAACAATTAAAACTCTTGTCGTGAAATAGATAGATGGATCCAGTAATGATAATTTGACTATTTAAGAAAATATGTCTGGCTAATAAGTCTATCATAATCATCAATCAAATAAGAGTGAATAAATACAAACTGTATTCAACACAAAATGAAATTTAAAAAAATTTCTAGAAACCTTAATTAAGTATGGAAGTTCTAAAAGAAAAATATTCCATAAATCATCTATCATTCGACTTATCAGCCATTCAAAAAAAAAGGCCTATTTTAACATGGCCGAATAATAAAACCAATGAAAAGTCTGTACATCCCATTTTGGCAGAAAACCAAAAAAAAAAAAAAGGAAAATTCTTCGAATAAGAAATCAAATTAGGTCAATAATAACATGCATATAGAACTCACATTGGTTTATCCGTGGCAATCCAACTCGAGTATCTCTCATCATTACCAATCTCCATTATAACCAATTTTTTGAAAGATATTGACATAAAAATCTTTCTTGTTTTCCTATCCAACAAAACTTTCTACTCACATCTAAATTCAACAATGTCAAACAATCTCAATTAACGTCTCACGTCAATAAATGAACCAAAAAATGCAATCCTTTTTGGGAAGTGAGAACCTAATATATAGAATTTCTTAAATGCCATTTGTCAATTTAATTTCCATGTAATAAAATCCAGAAAGAAACTTATATACATAACACATGGCATACACAGAGACATTTAATTCAGGAAAAACACTACAATTTCATATGATTCGAATTAAAATATCATACATATATTATCCCATAATAAATTGGAAAAAAATGGAAATCTACCAAATATATCAATTTCACTGGTTAAAAATTAACCAAAGATAAGAAGATAGAAATTTTGAATTATAGTTAGATTTAAGGATTTCATGTATCGGGCCAAAAGATTAGATTAATTCAGCAAAAGAAAAATAAAAAAACAAAAAAATTAAAATAAATTTAAATATTTGAGAAAAATTGTTGGAAGGAAGAATTATATGAAAATTAAGAAACTTGCCTCAGATAAACTTGATTTAAATCATATCAATTAAAAAAATATTAAAACAAATTTGCACCCCAGCGCACAAGATTTCGATTTATATTAAGTGTTAATCAGTTAGGATAAGATTTAGAAAAGAAGAAGCCCGTTTTGGAAATGTCTGAACAAAAACCGAAAATAAAGGCATGCAATTGGAAAAAAAAAGTCACTGTTCTTGTTGCATAAAAAACTCATGAGTATTAGATTAGTTAAAAGCGTGTTCCAATGACATAACCAAAAAATAAAATAAATATAACATAATAAAAATCAAATTAAACTATCATACATATATTATCCCATAATAAATTGAAAAAATGGAAATCTACCAAATATATCAATTTCACTGGTTAAAAATTAACCAATGAGAAGAAGATAGAAATTTCGAATTCTTGTTAGAATTAAAGATTTCATCATTTCATGTATTTAGGTTAATTCAGCTCAAGAAAAATAAAAAAAAAACAAATTAATTAAAATAAATTTAAATATTTGAGGAAAATCGTTGGAAGGAAGAATTATATGAAAATTAGGAAACTTGCCTCAAATAAACTTGATTTAAATCATATCAATTAAAAAATTAAAACTAAATCTGCACCCCAATGCACAAGATTTCGATTTATATTAAGTGTTAATCAGTTGGGATGAGATTTAGGAAAGAATAAGCTCATTTTGGAAATGTTTGAGCAAAAACTGAAAATAAAGGCATGCAATTGGGAAAAAAAAGTTACTAATCTTGTTGCATAAAAAGCGCATGAGTATTAGATTAGTTAAAAGCGTGTTCCAATGACATAAGCAAAAAAAATATATATATATAATAATAATAATCAGACAGCTTATGACACCAGATGGCTTATGGTGCCAATTTTTTGGAAGGAAAGCCAAAATCATAAACTATCCTTCCTTTATATATATTAAGATAAGATTATACGATACTAGATTTTATGAAAATTATTTTGGTCAATTTGTTTTAGCCCACTTTCAAATTGTTTTTTCCCGTGCAATGGACGTAGTGCAATGATAATAATAATGACTTAAAAAAAAGAATGATAATAATAATTCTTCTTTAGTGTAACTAGTTTCCTCTACCCGTGCAATACACGGGAAGGAAACCATACAAGCAAAAATACAGACAAAATGGACAAACAGAGTAATATAAAAAATGTAACGAATAATTAAAATACACAAAGAAATGACATTAATAGATGAGACTGTCATCTCTTACAAATTTTGAAAAACTTCTTTATATACAATATTTGCTGTTGATCTCATTAGTTTACCATCTTTGTCGCAATTAATATCTTTAAACCTGAGCGACTGGTTACTCTAGAAATTGCAACATATAATTGTCCATGTGTAAATACTGGTCTTCTAAGAAAAAGTCCAACATGCGAGAGGGATTGTCCTTGGCTTTTATTTATAGTCATTGCAAATGACACCATCAATGGGAACTGTCTTCTCTGAAATTGAACGGGTATTCTGGAGTCTGACGGTGTCAATGACATCCTTGGAATAAAAACGCTGTGTCCTGCATTGTTCCCAGATAAAATTTCACCTTCCAATACATGATCTCCAAGTCTCGTGATAATCAATCTAGTTCCATTGCACATACCCTGAGTAGGATCAATGTTCCTCAGTAGCATTACGGGGCACACCAACTTTAAGCTTTAACTCATGGTTGGGGATTCCAGAACACGTTACCGTATTTAAGAATTCATTTGAGTGGATATTTTCAAATAACGATCCATTCCCCTCTGTTCTACATAAAACATCTACGTTCATATAAGTTTTCTCTTCAGAAGTCATATTTGAAATCATATATTCATTTATAGCATCAACATCATCATTCTTGGGGGCCAAAATTGCTCGACCTTGCAAATAGATAGCATTATAGCCATTGCTGGAGAAGGTAGGGTAAGTGCTCTCAACTATCGATTTTATGGGATCACATGTTGATGCTATCAAAATATCATCTGGCATTTCGACTTCAGTGTGACCATCATTTTCCCCACCTATTGTGCCATCTCCAATGCTTACCATCCACTTAGCAAATGTTTTCAAGTCATTTGCCTCATCACTATTACCCATACTTTGTAATCTCATGTTTTTTGTCAACCTTAGCACTTTGCAATGCTTCCACAAATACGAAGAATTGATCGTTGCATGAACCACTTCTTGACGTGATCCCTTCGGAATGACGGGCAAAATTTGCCTGAAATTTCCACCAGAAACCACTGTTTTCCCACTAAATGGCAGTGTGGAACTATTCGGACCATCATACCCCAACACGTCTCACAAACTTCAGTCGAGAGCCTTAAAGCAATATTTATTCATCATCGGCGCCTCATCCCATATTATCAGCTGTGTCTTTGATATCAATTGTGCCAACGGGCTTCCACGCTTGATATTGCAAGTCAAATTTTCATTGAGATTTAGAGGAATTGAGAATCGAGAATGTGCTGTTCGGCCATCCGGTAAAAGAAGAGATGCTATACCGCTTGAGGCAACATTGAGCACAATATCACCTCTTGAATGAATAGCTGAAGAAAGTGTGTTCCAGATCAATGTCTTTCCAGTACCACCGCAACCATACAAGAAGAACATATCGCCTCTACCAGAGTTAACAGAGGCCATTATAGTGTCAAATACAAATCTTTGCTCTTCTGTAAAAGCTGCTAAATTCCTTTTATGCTATTCGGCCAAAGATGCTCTATTGTACGACAATTCATCAATTATCAACCGATTCAAAGCTGATGTGTCATCAACAGTAATAGGGTATGGCATACACATAAACTCAGAAAGACTCCTTCGCCTACTACGTATTATGTTTTCAATCTCCAGCAAGGCGTAGTTTTGAATCTGGTCAGATTGTAGCTGTAAACCTGTTTAACAATAAATTTAATATGAAATATAATATTAAAATCGTTAATTCGTAGACTTTACATTAAGTAATATTGAAATAATTAATGTACAACAATCAACATTATCTGTAAAAAGAATGACAGCGTTACCTTGATTTCCAGTCAACTTCCATTGGCGATACAATATGTCATCTGATAGATATTCCCAGCACTTACTCCACACAGTCTCGGGCCGTGACATAGAATCTGAAACCAATAAAGTCACGAAAAGATCTCTCAACGATTGACCAGAACCCCATTGACTTGCTTCAACGATAGCATCAATGTACTCTTTATCGTCATCCAAAAGCCCATGAGCATAACACGCATCTGTGAAAGTCTCATGCCTGACGCCATTGACAAATTTTATATCATTGTAACTGGTAGGGCCTCAAACGATAGTTAGCATGAGCCTCAAATAGTAAAGCTGTCCTTTACCGGGAGGTACATAATAAAGTCGTCCAATTGTCTTTCCTTGCTGCCTCGGTCACCGCTCTCTTTCCCTACCATCCCAAACAAACTTCATCAGGAACTCTGAGTAAGTTAGCATTTTGGCCTCAGGATATTTTTTGTTAGCATTCATCCATGCAGTGAACATACTTTGTTTGACAGTTGGTCGGTTAACCACCCTGTCTAGTGATTGATCAGTAGAAAAATAAACAGACTGCTCTCTAGGGAAGTGAAAGGCCAGCTGCTCAACTGATGTGTCTCTATAGTGAATTTCATAGCCGAACATTCTCTAAGCAGCCTCACACGTTGACAGATATCTACATTCATAGTACATTTTAATCTCATCCGCATTATTGTCGAAGCCATCATTTTCGGCGCTTTCATAGAAACTTGCCGTCACACGATCATGACCTTTGTGTACATACTTGAAGAGGTACTTAATACATCTTGACTGGTTGCACCATTTGACATTTATATGAGCACCATATTTCAACAGGAGAGTCCTGTTGTAAGGGACAACAAATCAATTATCTAAGTCAACTCCATTTTTCTTAACAGTTCGTCCATTATCCCCACGTCTGTACATAGGGTATCCATATTCATCTAAGATAGTGACTTCATTCAATCTTTTTGGGAAATGCTTGGAACACTTGCCATCACGCATGCAAGGAGAATTGTTTGCAGCTAAACCACATGGGCCATGCATCATAAATTCCTTGACAGCGGCATGGTAAAATGGATCAGTAATTTCATCTGTAATTTTAGCTGAAATAATCTTATCAACATCATCTGTGCATGGATTTGTTGGATACCCCTCAAGCCAAAGTAATATATGAGCGTGAGGCAGGCCGCGTTTTTGAAACTCAATTGTGTACAAAGCTGTGAGAATAGAATAGTTACTAACATTAAATTAATATTAGATATACATCTAAGAAATTAGAATTGCATACACTATTAGTCAACATGATATAAAGGTTGACGTTAGAGGAAATATTAAACAAACCTCATCTAACTTTTCTAAAAACTTTGTTCTGCTTTAAGTCTTTCATTAGGAGATCCAACTTCATCTTGAAAACCCTACTTGCAATATATGGTCTGTCTTCGATCTTTAATCCTCTACTTTCAACGTATTGAACAATTTCAGGCCATTTCGGATTGCAAGTAAATGTTATAAATAGATTTGGATACCCATAAAATCTGCACGTGGCCATGGCATCTTGATAATTTTGGATCATCCATCACGGACCACCAGTAAATGTGGTGGGTAGATAAACTCTTGTACCGTGTAATGCAGCATCTGTCTCGCCTCTAAGTAGTGCTTCGTGTAAGCGATTGTACATTTCACACTTTAACTCTTTCTGGTGCGTTCGGATGTAACATAAACGTGAAGATTCAACAGTCGCGTATGCATCAACTAAGAATTGTTGAAATAGTCACCTATAAAATAAGATATGTGGCGATTCACCAAGGCTTTCTTGCAATTGGAAGGCAAAATACTCACAAACATTAAAAGTAAGACGTCCACGTTCTGAGGTTGAATTCGATGAATTCAGCGGTACATCTACGTAGCCATTTTTCCCAGTTAAAAAAAGCAACGGATATTGCAACGGCAAGTATAATGGATGTTGTTCAGTGATCCTTTGTAGTTGGCCATTGAGCGGCACGACAATTATATCTCGAGTACCCTGTTGAGTTTCAAAATCACCCACGATCAGACCGGGCACTTCATCATCATTTGTTGGCAAGTTATATTGTCGATCATCTAAGTGAGGTAGATGTACGATTAATCTAGGTCGACCAATTAAACGTATATTCACATTTACAGTTCTCTCTGTACGCATCTTATCACGGGCTGATCAGAACTGCTTAACCAAATCATTGTGATTGTCCAACTTCTCTTTTAAATCATGAATGATCTCATCAGATAACCGTGTGTTGCTTGAATCAAGCCTACACAAAAAAGAAATATAAAAATAAATAAGAAAAACTGAACATTGAATTAGGTGGCGAAAAATCATGCAATGAAACGGGGTTGAATTCATCACCCGACGGCTCACTTTCGATCAGAAACCACAACTGCAGGATCTATAATATAAAGTTCGGCGTAGCATGGATTATCTCCCGGTGCAGGTAGTAGACTACCAATTCGATGACATATTAACCATGCAGTCGGAAAATAGGGGCTGATCTCCCATTATTAAAACTATCATCAATATTCCCTCCCATAGAAGTGAAGGAGAACATCATGTTGTAAGTTCTAATATTATTGACGAAATTTTTCTCCTAGCATCACCTCTATATAGCAGTTGTTTGAACAGATGAGGCGGATCGTCCATTAAAGAAATACGAATCTTTCCATGCATACAACATAGCGAGAATTTCTGGTCTCTACACGTTCTGTAGCGCTTATCAACGCGTTACTCGAACCAAAAGATTGCTGTACAATAACGACATTTATAGGAGGGATTGCAGAGATCAGCGTATTCTGCAAAAGAAAAAAAAATTAATAGTAATAATAATAATAATTTTATTGTTGTTATATGCTCAATTAAACATAATTTACTAATATAATAGAGAGTGATACAAAAAATGACTGAACAGTATGTAAAAAATATATATATAACAAAGTAAACAAATGTTTATGAAACAAAGTAAGAATTCATTAAATGAAGTCTTACAATCATGTATAAGACGAACACATCTGAACGGTTAACAATATGCATAACAAAACTCATCTTATAATACTGACGGAGGAAATATTAACCATTCTATTTCCTAAGTCAGTCAATGTTAAGTATTACAAATTTAGTATAAGAGTAAGAAATTATCTCAAGATAGTCTAGAATAATAAGTAAACGAATGGTTTTTGAATTAGTAATGTAAGCATTACATTATTAGTAATGTGGGCCAAATTTACGATATAGCCACACCAAATTGATTTAAGAAACTTTTTTTGTTTTCCAAAACGTGGGTAGATCTCTTGTCTGAGTTGTTGCTTCAAATGGTTGTTAATATGAAGATGTTATTTAATTTGAGAAGCTAAATTTATATGTATAACTCAAGAGACATTGTTATAATCTAATTAGAGTAAAATGTTTGTACACACTAATTTATTGTTTCCTCAACGGTTCAGTATTAATAGTTACAACAATAATTTTTTTATTAAATTTTTTTTTGTATCCGAAATATAAATTAAACATTTACACAAATATAACTTAAAAAAGTTTGTAACTGAAAATAAAAAAATAAATGAAAAAATTTATAGCGCTAACAACAATTAAAAAAGAAAAAGGAAAAAAAATATACAACAAATAAACTAAGCTACAATTTTTTCTAGTATTACTGGGTGATAGTGAAACTGTACAGATGAAAATAATTCAAAGCACAAAAGGACCAAAAAAGGGCCTTGAGTTGTAAAGCCCAGCAGCGTAGATAAAATTGAGCCCTAAATTTTTAGCCCAAAACGGCCCATCGATTTAACCCACACAATTTTTATTCCACACGCGGCCCTTATATTCCATCCCTGCAATTCGAAGCCCAACCGGCCGACCCATGTGGGCAGCCCAGCTACACCTTTCTTGTTCTGGCCCATGTAATTTTTGGCCCATGAAACCCCCAATCTGCAAATGTGAAACCTAGCAATAAAACGGAACAACTCGACATCACAATCACAACTTCCTCACACGAACCGTACCCCAGCTTCTGCGGCGGCACTGGATGAACTTCTGTCCCTACTCCCGGCGTCCGTTGTAGACATCCGACAACGCGCGGCCGACTAAAAATCTCACCATCATTACACATTACAAAAACCCGACCACCAGCCGAAAGCGCAATCCGTCTGCAGATCTACGTCATTTCAAATCGAAGACGCTGACTCCAGTGGGGCTAATCTATCCATATCCAGTATATATTTGCTGACAAAGTAGCGGCAGAAATGGAAGCTAAGTTATACCGCTTATATCTGTTGCACATTTGACTACTTTGAGCTATATATCTAAGGATTTTTTTTCCTTCTCGGTCGCGCAGTGTTCGACATAGAGCGTGGCTCGTAAACACATTTGGCAAAGATGAGTAAACCTTCTATGGATTGTTTGGCTTAGATTTCTTCGAAAATATTTTAATTATTTTTTAATTGTCGGTGTGTGTACAGACTCCCAGCCCTAGATCTGTAAAATTGGAGTGGTGTGTTCCAGGATTTTATTGGAGTCCAGACAACTCGAGAAATCTAACCGGCGTTTCTCACAGATAAGTTTATCTTCGATCGATGTACTGTGGCCGAAATTAAATTTGTTTAGTGTTTCGTAATTGTTTTTGTAGTTACTCTGTCAGGGTGCTTTCTTCATACTGTTTGAGTGCTTAAGTGATGAATGAGTAATATTTTTTTTCAGTTTGAGTGGCCAAAGAAAATGTTTGTCAATGTTACTATCTTTTTTACTTGGCCAAGTAGTTGGTTTTGTATTACAAAATCTGCCAAAAATTATTTTCTCGTTCCTGTACGTTGACAGCCCAAAGCACTTGGCAACCAATTTTTACCCGATTTTATGTTTCTGGTCGGTTTCGAAATCGTATTTTCTTTTTTGTTTCTGTCTGTTTTTTTTTTTTTGCGTTATATTTATGGATGGGAGTGCATCAATTAATGAGCCATGTATTTGACTTTGATAGGTATATATAGATTACAAATGGATATGTATATTTCCAGAATACCAAATTTGATTTTGTGAAGTTTTGAACTAATTTTGGAAGTTGAATGCAACAATTTAAATGATTTTTCCCCACTGGTTGCTTGCTTTACTTAAATGACTGAGCATTTACACGAAATTCATCGTAATAGGTTTTTAATTTTAATTTTTTGTTCTTTAAATTGTTTTGATTTTACCTATGTCAGATTGTCTCTTTTACATGGTTCATCTGGAGTTCAACTGACTATTTTAAATGTGATTGTTATTTTCCCATTCCCAGCATGTTTTCTAAGTGGTTGAGTAGATATTTAGATGAACTTTCATTTGGGGAGTTTATTTTTTGGTCTGAAATAAAAATATTTGCAAAATCAAAGGGTCAAAGGATTCTCCAAAATTTTCTCTCTTAACTTTGGTTACACACATTTACAAATCAGGGTAATTTTTTTTCCATTTTTTTCCGTACTTTTTTTTGATCTGTTCCATTGCAAAAAAATCTAAGCAGCTCTTTTGTATACTGTCTCTAAGATTAAAAAAACGTTTACGCTCTTTTATTTTTCTTCTCTGTGCTTGCTTTGTTTGAATGTCTGTCCAATTGGGTAAAATCTATTACTTTTCATATGAGTTTTAATTTGCTCATTCATTTTACTCTTTGCACACTTCGTCTGTATGTTTGATATAAAAAATGGTTCGTCAGTAGTTTAATCGAGTTTTTTGGCAGATTTGGTTATTGTGCTTCCTCATTCCTCTACGGCTCCAAATTATCCAAAAATATATGGTTCAAATTTGTTTACATTGGCTTATAAATCTGTTTACCTTTTTTTCTTTCTTTATTTTTTCTCCTTTTTTCAAATGTTCAAGACTGAAAAACAAAATCTAACCACATATCATGTCCTCTATTTCTGAAAATCTCATAGCAGCTCCTCTTTGATTTTTCCTCTTTCTGCTTGTTTTGTTTGATCTTGGTCCACTTATTGCTTTTTTTATTAATAAATTTTTTTACTATTTGGATTAGAGTTTTTTATATAATTTTTGCTTTTGTTTTATTCAGTTTTCCTTTGTATGTTTGATATGTTTAATTTGTTGATCAGTTGTTTGACAAATTTTGTTTTTTACTTAATTCATTTAACAACTCAGTTGATAATATATTTTGTTCTTTGGATCTGTTCCAGTAGGAAAGAAATCTGAGCAGATCTCCCGAACTTTGGTCACATGCAATAAGCAGGATAATCTTATGTATTGGGAAGGAGCCACTATGTAAAACTTCATTTTTTTTCTTCTGTATAGCTCTAGTAGGTTAGTGATGTGTATAGGTTAGCAAATACAGTATCCGGAACAGTAATGGTATTTTATTTTTTTTTTCCTGATGGTCTGGATTTAAACTTTGTAAAACGAAATGGTGTGTCATGGGAGTGAAGCATGTGAGTATGGCAGCAAGCGTGAAGGTAACTAACTTCTGAAGTCTTCTATGCAATTTGTAATTTTTCTCTAAAGCTGTGTAATAGGCAGTTTTATAAGATCTAACACTGGGTATCTGCGTTGTCCAACAGGAAAAATTCTGAACTCAGACGGGCAGAGTGGCCGTTTGCTCTAGGTAAACATTCTTACTTGTCTCTAATAATTTCTTAAAAATTTTTTGAAATTTGTATTAACTAAGTTAAAACTTCGAATATGTTAACTAAATATTTCTAAATCACCCATTAAATTAGTTAAAGATCCCAGCAACTGACAATAAGTTAGCCAGTCTCCTAATAACTCTCTAATAAATACATAGTAAAATTTAGTTTAAAATTCATACATATGTGTAAATGTCCATTTTAAAGATTCTTACGCATTTCTGATTAGTTAGTATAAATTAAATAAGATTAGTATAAATTTAAAAAGATTATATAATAACTTCAATTTCTTAAAATATTTTTAATCATTGTTCTAAACATCCGTAATCAGTGAGTTACATGAGCAAATTGAATTATTAGTTATGAGTTGAATTAAATCAAGTGGTAAAAGGCAACATAAAATACTATATTAGAATCGTTAATCTATGCAGAAAATTGTCAAATTCAGTGGACAGTACCTGGAGATGAGAAAGGAGAGACAGACTGCCTTCTATGTAGCTGGCTTAATAAAAACAAATTAGCAAATACAATGTACTAACCTGGAGTTTGTCCTTCTAAGTTGGAAACAGTTGACGTATTTTTAGTCATTGTAGATTCCAACTGTGTCGTAGAGGGCAAGTAACAGCTTGTGTTTCTGTTCAGGACATGTTTCCCAGATTCCAATCTTTGCATATTAGTAATTTCCCTGAACACGTCTTCTTGGTGCTGTTACACTGTGCACTACAAAAACCAATAAGCAGCAAAAAAATAGAACACATTAATGCCTAGCATCTACATTATTTAATTCTCAATAATTGAGTACACCTTCATCCTTCTGATGAGGGTGATACATCCAAGCCTAGATTCTACATAACATATCATGGGATTGAGTGTGATTTTCCTTCGACAATATGACAAATATTTTTGAACATAGAATAATTTAAACAATTTTTTTCTTGTGATATGATGCAAAAGATGGAATCAAAATGAAGTGGTTTGTAAAGATTCCATCCAGCACATGAACAAAGGTTGAATAATCATTTGATATGATGATAGTTCATAGTAATACATAAGGTAATCTGCAGACATCTATGCATGCTGGAATGTAATTGAAACAGCCATAAGTGCATAATAATTTGATTGAACATAGCATATATAAAGTTTATCCTTATAAGATTCTTTCTCCTATAGATGCAATTATATATTTCTCCTATAGATGCTGGTCTTCTTGGTGCTGTTACATTGTGCACTACACAAAACCAATAACCAGCAAAAAAATAGAACTCATAAATGCCTATTGTCAATAATTGAGTACACAAACTTGACTTGAAAAATTAACCTTCATCTTTCTTACAATTTGTTATAACACTTAGAGGCACTGATGAGTTTTCTTTCTGAACTGCTGTAAGTTGTGTTGCTCTACTTATGTGAAGCACCTCTTCGATTTGCAGGTTTCCTGCACAAACACATTCAACACATTCATATGATGCCGGTTTCACTGGTCAGTAAGACCATTAACATCAGGTATTATCTTTGAACTTGAAATACACTACAATAGTTGCAAAAAATGGAGGGAAAATGAATGGCGAAAATAATGAAACTGAGAGGAAATATGTACCATTTTCAATAGGCTGATTGTTATGGTCATAGACAGTATGTGCAGTCCTTGTAGTCCGCCTTCCTTTGGACTGTGGGATGTTTATCTTCTGTATTTTTGTGTGAATCTCCACCTGATTGTTCTTCAATGGCTAAGTGTGTGTTAGGAAGATGTATGATGTATTCCGTTAGATTTTGATTTTCTTCTAGTGTTAATGGCAGAGAAATCTGCTTGAGGAATTAGGACTGTAATTCTTATAAATAGGCAGTAGTAAGTGCTTGTGGGGAAATTGCACAGTAGTAAGTGTGAGCTGTGTTACTGACCCCTCTAGTAGAGAAAGCATCCCAGAATTATTGCCCCTTGAGTTTATAGGTCTGCCAAACTGTGCAACTCTTGGCCAGAGAGAAGTAAAAAATGGACTGCTTTTTATCTCGTGTGGTACATTTAAAGACATTAAAAATATTATTAAAATTATTATTATTATGATTATTATTAAATCAAAAAGTGTTTTTCGTTTTCAAAGGGTGGCTGCCAGAAAAAAAAATTCGATTTGCAGCTGTTGCTCTGATTTTCTCAGTTTGTGTGGAAACTGGGAATCTTTTTATAAATTTGAAAATGCTGACTCTTTAAGCAAATAGGTAATGCATCGGTATTCTTGGCACATCTTCTAGCTTACTCATATTGTCAATTATGCTTTCTATTTCCTCTCTCACTGTTTTTTGGGAAATAGTTGAGGCTTGGTTGATTTGATATGAAATGTCACGCTCCCCTTGAGGTAGACTGTAGAATAAGTAGAAACGTTAGTTTTATTTATGTTGGTCTGTTACCAAAAAAGTTGTTGCATAGGTAAATATAACTTAACCAAATATTCTGCTATTTCACCCAGTTCTGTGTTGGCCAGGATTTTCGTGGCATAGAATGTATTAGATACCCCAACGCCTGCAAAAGGGGTCACAAAGAAATGTCAGTTTTTTTTTTGTTTCCTGGCCGAACTGAGAATATTTGACGCAGAATTGAATGCCAACCTTTGAGATTGTTACTGCAACACAACTGTAAATTGTTCTCTCAAGCCTCACGGCTGATTACATCTAAAATTTTAAGTTTGTGTATGAGTTAGGGCTGGTTTTTGAGCTGTTAATCGTTATATTAGAACAAAAAAAAATTAATAATAATAAAGAATACAGTGTCCTAGTGTTTTAAGACATTGAATAGGGAGTGTTTTTTGAATGCTTTGAGTCTTGGATCTCATGAAAGGGCTTTAGCTGGTAGATTGTCGTGGGAAACCTGGAATCACTTGTTCTCCCAACATAAGTACTCTCCGAAAAGTAAAGCCGGTATACGTGCTCTGTTGTTGGGTACAGCCCATTGTTTTCTTGAACGGAGCGGTTTTTGATTACGTAGATCTCGTTCTCTATTTGGCTATTGAATTTTCCAATGCTTTTACCTCTTATGGTTGCTTGAATTCTGTTGCCCTGTTGTTGATATAACACACTAAATAATCTGGTATTCTGGTTAAGAAATAACAATAGTTCTATTGGGTACACAAAAACAAAAATTTTTGCTAATGCATATACTGTCTTATCCATTAAGAGGAGCGCTAAGCTCGCTTCCATCTTGTTGTTGTCTGGAATGCTCCATTTCCTGCCGCAACGGAGCTTCAGACGCCAGTCGAACCTGTTACGGTTAATGTCTTTTAGCCGTCTGAAAGCGGGAGGTATTTTTTTTTTATTTGGGTGGCAGTTAAGGCCATTTCGGGGTGTTATTTTTTAACTTGACTGTTGGGTGAAAAAATTGGTGGAGGGCTTCAAACTTGGCGTCTTGTTTAAATAGCCTACTTGCTGGTTTTTTTTCAGATAACAAATTCCAAGTATGAGTCTGAACAGCTGTTTCTTAAGCCTCTAAATCTGATCTCTGACGTGTAAAATTGATTTCCTGCATATGTAATAAAGGCACCATTGCTGGAATGAAGACACAAGTAGTTGCAAAATAGATAAAAATTGGTAAATACAATTTGTCCGACTGCACTTTTCGCTTTGAGACTGATGCAGTAATTAATGCAATATGACTCCATTATAACATATCTGGGGAACCAATTCAAAATCACCCACTACTACTGCCTGAGCTGCAATATGTGAGCTGGGTGTGTATTTTGAAATTTGACTGACTGCACTGTTTCGCTTTGAAACGGCTGCTGTAATTTGACTGACTGCAATGTGGCTGGATTGAACATGTCTGAGACACAAATCCAAAACATCTAAGCAATCTGCCCGTCAAACTGTAACGTTTTCATTTGAAATTTGAAAAGCATTCTGCACGCCTATTTAGTTTTTTCTATTTTTGCCCTCAAGCGTTATGTCTAGAATTAACAAATAAACTGAAAATAGTTATCATAAATTTCCATGAATGATAAGTCAGAAAAATAATAATTAAAATAATTAACTACATGCCTAAACGCAAGCTAATTTAATAATTGAATCTTATCCTCATTATAGATAAAAGCATATTTCTACTATATATTAAAGTACTAGAATGTTCACACATGCGTTGCACATAAGCAATAAAAGAAATTAAGCAATCAAAAGAAAACATGAACAAATAAAAAATTAGTTCAAGGTAAACGATGAACGTACAACAAAGTTAGTAAAGACTTGTCTATGCTAAATGCAAATAAATAAATAATTGGAAAGAGGAAAAATAAATTATTGGAAAGAAGAAAAGGAAGGGCAATTTCAACTACGTGTAAATGATGCCATTTTATAAAATTTACATATAGAAGTTAGAATAGACAAATTATAAACATAAAGGCAAAGGATCCATATTCATCTGGAGAAACATAAAAATGAAACCGAAGTCTGTACAAATTTTACATACGCCTATTACGTAAACTTGTAAAAATAAATAAATAAATAAGAAAATTAGCTGCTTAAAAATCTTGAAGATTATATAACTTTGAAACAATATAAATCATGCCAGGATAATCTATTGCATCAAAGTTAATTGTTACATATACCCACTTTGAAGGAGCTGCATTAAAATATAGATATAAATGTCAAACAATGGTAGAATTACAAAACTAAATCAAAAGACGTTCTAAAAAGAAAGCAAAACATGTAAATGATATCTATAATGAATCACATATATGTAATTAAACAATGCACTAAACCTTGGATTCAATGTTCCAGTAAAAAAAAAAAAAGCACGCAATTAAAAACAATTAAAACATTCAATAGTAGCCAACTAGGGAAAAACAAACCTCAGAAACTGTAGAACGAAATGTAAAATACAACATGCAACACTAGCGGGGAAAAATGAACATAATAAGTAATTATACTAAGAAAGGCGGAGCATAGATTGAAAAAAAAATGGAAGTTAGTAGAACGTTTGATTGCCAGGTCGCCAGATCCTCAGAGTCAAAACTTGGGTTGTGCACACCCATTCTGCTCAAGCAACCTCGAGCTTTGAAAAGGCAACAACGAGCTGAGCAACTAATGACTTGACATACGTTCGAGAGTCTGAAGAGTCACAAGGTTGACGCATAGGAAGGCACAAGCTTGACGGTGGCTTGCAGGTAACGTGCAGACCCTTATCACTTACAGTCAATGTGATTTCACCATTAAGTGCAACGGCAGTAGCAGCCTGCTTCAAGCAAATTTAGATGGCATTTAGTCAGAAAGTGTAGGCTCAATTTTGGCTGATTTGGCCCAAGTGTGGCTCTTGTGGGCCCGGAATTAATTGCTTGCAGTCATTGCTACATGTCAAATGCATGCTATGAAAAGAAGCAACAAAGATAAAGAGAGGGTCGGAGCCTAAACCTCACTTTCACTGTCTTTTACACATTTATTTCCTCAACTTATTTGTGGCACACATCCTATGGTTCTTGCATTCATCGTCCAGATTAGTTCAAACACAAACTTCTCGTGTAAAAAATTTTGTTTGTTAAGTCAAGGCCAAAATTTGACGTCAACATATTGGCGTTGTCTGTAGGAAAGACACTAAAGGCTTTGGAAAGGATAAACTCCTCGTGAAAAAGATGAGTCATCAGCGTTCCTTGAGCCATGAAACCAGAAAGAGCGATGTGGGCCTCCTTCCTGGATTTGGAAAAAGGCAGGAGGCCGTGGGCGTTGGCCCCTCACGTCTGGCTGTCGAATCTAAAATAGAAGCTCTACAAAGGCAAGTGGAGGCCCCCGCCCAAGAAGTGAGGCGACTGTAGCAACAGTGTTCGCCGCCCCTCCTTAGAAAACATAGTAGAATCCTCGCAAGACGAGTCCACTTGGTGGGTTGAAAATGTCGATAAATCTCCAACCAGGCCGAACCATTCCAAAGAGCCTGTGAGAAGAAGATTGAGCTTCACCTCAACTGAAAGCTTGAGTAAGATAGTCCCCTGTGCACAAGCTACGCCAACTTCCCTGAGAAATACTGATGGGGGTAGCGTGTTCACAAGGCTGGGCCTTTAGCCCAGGGATGCTCGATAAGGCCGAGATCTCCAAAGTCTCTGTGATAAAGAGGAGGAAGGCAAAGGAGGAGGAGCCCAACGCACTCTCCTCACTATAGCTATGCATCGAGCTCACCGCGAGAGACCCCTTGGGTCCAACAGTCAGCTCCTCAACAAACCCATGAGCTAGAAGAGCTGAGGAGGTGACTTAACAACCTCGAGCAGAAGCAGGACAGGGGAAAAGCGACCGATCATTTCTGGGGAAGGCCATCGAATTTTATCCGTACCATCGAAGAGGCCATCATGCCTTCAAAGATGAAACTTCCTTGGAACTTAAAATGGAGAAACAGACCCCATAGCCCACTTGCTCCAATACTTGTCCTAGATGGAATTTTAGAATGAGATAGGGGTTATAATGTGCAAACCCTTCACGCTTACTTTGGAAGGAAACAAAAAAACATAGTATGGAAACTCGGCCCCCATGTCCGTACATAGTTGGGAGCTGTTCTAGTCGGGTCTAGAACGTTTCGGCCAAGTGTGGATACTTGTAAATAATTGTAGAGTGTGGTAGAAGGTTTCTGTTTATGAATCGTAGCCGTAGGATTGAAACGATCTCAACCGTCAGTTGAGGAGGTGAGATCCTATAAATAGGGGCAGCTCTCAACGGAATTCGCGATGCAATTTATAGGGTCAAAGGCCAGGGCAACACCCAAGGAGATGTTAGGAACAATCAAGCAGGAAAAGTCCAAGCCAATAAAAAGCTACCTAGGCCGTTTCAACAAACAAGTCATGACAGTGGAAAAAGTAGCAGATGAGTCTCTCTTGATAGCGGTCAAGTCAGGGCTTTATAAAGACATCCGTTTTTGGTGGGCAATGCACGAGGACCCTTCTAGCACCTATAAGAAGCTCTTGAGGCGAGCCGAGAAATACATAAGTGCAGAAGAAGCCATCAAATATTGTCTGCGACCTGACAAGCCCGCTAAGGACGACAAAAAGGAGCAAAAGAATTGGAGTGACTAGGGAAAAATGAGGGACCATCCACTTTTTCAAAGTCATTCCCCAAGCTGACTGCGTTAATTGAGCACAGCTTCAACTTCTTGAAGGATGACTTGATTTTACCTAAGGTCAAGCCCTTAAAAAGACCATGAAGGACGCAGATCATCCTAAGTATTGTAAATATCAGATGACCATGGGCCACGACACAGACGAATGCCAACACCTTAAGTAAGAGATCGAGAAGTTGATTGAACGAGGATATCTCAGTGAGCACGTGGTAAGACGCCAAGGGCATGATAGACAAGCTCATCCACGTGCAGACCTCAAAGCCTGAGCTCACAGAACTTAACTCCGGCCGAGATTTGCATGCTTGTTAATGGAAATCAGGGCACGAAATGTTCTAAAAGCCAGAGGCAATGTCTTATATGAGAAACCTAGTGCATTACCCCTTGCTTGCAGTATGGGAACCTGGCACTCATACAAACTCATTCTCTTTTTGCGATGAGGACGCTTATAGCATCCTGCATCCCTACACAGATGTCAACATGCCGGTTTTTAGGATCAAGATCCACAAAACTCTAGTAGATAATGGCAGCTCAGTGAATATCATCTATTAGAAATCCTTCGAGCGGATGAATATCAACCTGAAGAATGTAAAGCCTAATGGGACCAGATTGCAAGGCTTCACTGGGGATTTTGTAAAGGTTAAAGGTCCAGTCAAGCTACTTGTCGAGCTCGGTGATGAACCTTGTAAGAGAAGAATCATGGCTGATTTCATCATCTTAGGACGACCTATACTTTATGAGCTCGAAGCAACAACATCCATGTTCTTCTATGTGATGAAGTTCCGGCCTAGCCAGGGTATAGCGGCTATGTAAGGCAACTAGCAGGTGGCACGGGAATGCAATTTGGATTATACTTTGGGTTAGCACCCTTCAAAGATCCATGCCCTTGACCCCAGAGCTGAAGAAACATGGGTATAAGCTCGCCCGAGTGATGAGGTCGAGATTATCAGGCTAGACAATTTGAGACCCTATGTGGAGCTCAAGATTGGAGTAGGATTAAAAGAGCCATTAATGACTCAGCTTATGGAGTTTTTAAAACAAAATCTAAATGTCATTGTGTGGGAGCACAAGGAATAGACCTCAAACACGCTTGCTATTAGCTTAATATTAATCATGGAGCCAAACCTGTCAAGTAAAAGCAGCAACTTCTCAACGGCAAAAGATGCGAGGCTCTGGCCAAGGAGGTGGATAAATTGCTGGGTAACAAGTTTATAAGGGAAGCCCTGTACCCCCAGTGGGTTGCAAACCTGTCCTCGTCAAAAAGAACAATAGAACCTAGAGAGTTTTCATTGACTTCACAGATCTAAACAAGGCCTGACAGTTTCCCTTTACCAGGGATAGATTAGATGGTTGATACAACTGCTGGCCATGAGCTGATTAGGTTCATGGAAGCTTACTCCGCTATCACTAGATCTCTACACGCCCTAAAAACGAAGGGCATACTTCGTTTGTGACAGACAGAGGGCTGTACCATTACCAGATGATGCCCTTTGGGTTGAAGAACGTTGGAGCAACTTACCAATGATTGGTAAATTCTATGTTTAAGGATCAACTTAACAAGACTATAGAGGTCTAAATCAATGTCATGCCTGTTAAAAGCCTACAAGCTGGGCAACACATGGAGGACCTTGAGAAGAATGTTTTAGGTCCTCAGACATTACACGTTCTTTTGGAGTGGCATTAGGAAAGTTCCTTAGGTACATGGTCAATCAACGGAGGATTGAAGCAAACCTGGAGAAAGTCAAGGCTATCTTAAACATGGAAGCCCCGAAGTCGGTTAAGGAAGTACAATAGCTTACCGGGCGAGTTGCCACCTTGAATCGCTTCATATCTTAGTCAACAGACAAATGCAACCTCTTCTTTGATGTCATAAAGAACGCTAAAATGTTTGAATGGACATAGGAGTACCAAGTCATTTTCGA
This sequence comes from Nyctanthes arbor-tristis, assembly GCA_963692815.1. Classification (NCBI taxonomy): domain Eukaryota; kingdom Viridiplantae; phylum Streptophyta; class Magnoliopsida; order Lamiales; family Oleaceae; genus Nyctanthes; species Nyctanthes arbor-tristis. The sequence goes on along the minus strand of CAVNYN010283139.1, from coordinate 7,290 downwards.
CGGGCTGAAAAGGCATTTCTCAACCCCTCTAGTACTTTCCAAGCCACAATGCAGCAAAGTGCTTTCTTGGCCGTTTTAGAGTCTTCGGTGAGTGCAGCGCTGGTTAGAACGGAGAGGGAAGCCTAGCTCCCTGTCTATTATATAAGCTATGCTTTGCATGACGCCAATCTTAGATACCCCATCATGGAGAAACTAGCATACGCTCTCGTGATTGCTTTGAAGAAGCTCTGGCCTTATTTGCTTGAGCACATCATCAATGTCTTGACCAACGCTCCTCTAAGACAAGTGCTCCAAAAGCCTGATTTGTCAGGACATTTGGTAGAATGGTCTGTAGAGCTCAGCCAATATGATATTAACTATAAACCGAGGACGGCCATCAAAGGCCAAGCTCTAGCCAACTTTATCGCTGAGCTCAAGCCTTCACAACCTCTTCTCTAACCTGGGAGTTGTACGCAAATAGGTCTTCCACCAGTCAGGCTTCCAGAGTAGAGATTTTCCTTATTAGCCCTTTTGGGCACTACCATTGTCAGGCGATTAGGTTTGGCTTCAACGCTACCAACAACGAAGTTGATATGAGGCCATATATATAGTATTCCGTATAGGAAATCAATGGGAATTCAAAGACTGATCATCAAAAGTGACTCTTAGCTCATGATGAACCAAACAAACAGTGCCTATGAAGTATGAAACGAAATGATTTCCTAATACCAAAACAAGCTGACAGAAGAACTAAGGAGGCTAGAGAAGTATGAGGTCGTACAAGTTCCCCAATCTAAAAATAGTCATGCTGACCCCTTAGCCAAGCTCGCAACGAGCAAGGGAGCTGGAGAATTGGGTAGTATCCCAATCAGAGAGCTCGCAACCTCATCTATCGACAGCAAGAGGAAAGCAGTAGTGGAGGTTGACCAGACGGATAACTGGATGGACCGTATCATCTAGTTCTTAAAAAAGAAGTAGCCCCTTCAGGTGTGGAGGCCAAGAGACTTGGACAACAAGCTGCCAGGTTCTCGTTTATCGATGGCAAGTTGTACAAAAAGAGTTTCGGTAGACTACTACTAAGAAGCCTCACTCTGGTTGAAGCACAAGTTGTGCTAGAGAAAGTACATTTTGGAGTATGTGTTAGTCATTCTGGTAGATAGTCCCTTGCGCACAGAATTTTGAGACAGCAATACTTCTGGCCTAGAGTTAAAAGGACGCTATTGGCTTCGCAAAGGCTTGTGATAAATGCCAAAAATTCGCCTCCTTATCAAAAGTCCTCCGGAATAGCTGACCTCGATAACAAGCCCATAGCCCTTTGCCAAGTTGAGAGTGGACCTCATTGTCCCGTTCCCCAGAGGAAAGGGGGAACCTAATTTGCTATTGTGGCCGCCAACTATTTTACAATTTTACAAAGTAGGTGGAAGCAAAAGCTCTAGTAACTATTACAGAACAAAATACGACAAGCTTTATATGGAAGTCAATCTTCTGCAGGTCTGGTGTCCCAAATACCAGAATCATAGATAATGGTAAGCAATTCGACAACTCCAAGTTTAGGACTTTTTTGAGGAGCTGGGAGTAAAGAATTTCTACTCCACTCTGCACCATCCGCAAGCTAACGACCAGGTTAAAGTCTCCAACAAAATTATCAAGCAAACCTTGAAAAGCTGTTTGGAAGCTTTGAAGGGGAATTAGGGCGAGGAGTTACCAGCTATCTTATGGTCATATTGAACGACATGTCAAATTGCAATAGTTAAACTCCTTTCTTTCTTATATATGGAGCTGAAGCCATGATTCCAGTTGAGCTGGAGATACCCACAGCAAAGGTAGTGTGCTACAATGAAATGGGCAACGACAACCTCCTCACTGAAAAAAGGAAATTGGCCGAAATAAGAAATACGGTGTATGAGTAGAAATGCGCAAAGTTCTACAACACCAAAGTCAGAGTATGAAGATTTGAAGTTGGAAACCTTGTCCTTCGTAAGGTTTTTCTCTTGACTAAAGAGCCGACCTCAGGGACCCTGGGTGCAATATGGGAAGGACCCGATAGAGTTAGAAAAATCATTTTCAACGGGGCCTATGAGCTCGAAGACGTGCAATGAATCGAATTTATGCACTCCTAGAGCGCAGAACACTTAAAAGAAATATTACCAATAGCTGGGTATCAACTCTATATTTTCTGTACTATCTCTGGGGTTTTGTGTCACAACTGCCAGGTCGTTGTTGGGAAATTAACTAGCCCATGCGAGCTCAAAAGTTTCGAGATCAAAATCTTACAACCTCGCAGTTAAGAATATTTTGATCTCAGTAAGGAATGTTTAGCCACTTTGTTGAAATATATGCTTTATTGCAGTCTTTATATAAGGCAAATCTTTAACGGTCTGGTAAATGTTGCATGTTCAAAGTTAAAACGAGCCTCTAACCTATGACTTGATACTCACCTTAAAAAGATTATTGTGTGACTAAGAACTAGAACGAGCTTCTGGTTAACGGCCACACACGTTTCAACAAGTTATTACTAAATTTTTCATTGTGTAAACAGTTCTATAAAAGAACAAGCTTCTTGGTAGCGTTTTCAAACTTTGATTAAATCTGTCATGATCTTGTTCAAGTAAACACGGGCAGGACGAACTCACAGGCAAGTATTTGCAACAAAGATGGCAAAAGCTATTTAAATATTAACAACGAACTGACACTTAAAAATTTCATTTCAACAAGGATAAATACGCAGGAAGAACAGGTACAGGGAGCAGGAATACAAAAGAAGAAAAGTCCCTCAAGCTCGGCTGTCAAAAAGAAGAGTAGGATTCTCAATGGTAGGAACCACAATCTCAGCGTCTTCTTCATCTAAACTCTCAAAGCCATGGTCTTGCCTGATTTTGGCTACCTACTCTTTAAGGAAACCCAGGTCATAATTTGAGCTATTCTTCCCAGCCTCGCCAAGGATCTCCTTGGCGTTCTCATAATAAAAAGCGGCAGTGTTCTCCTTATACTCCTCTGACTCCTTGTATTTGGCTTTCGCCTCCTTGTACCCCAATAGTTCTCTGGAAGACACTCGGCTCTCTGCTTCTCAAAGAGCCTACTCATAGTTGGACCTTTTGGTCACCAACATCTCTTGTAGCTCCTTTAACTTTCTTCTTAGAAACCTCAAGCTTGTTTCTTAAATGTGCAGCCTCATCGTTAGAGACAGCTAAATCCTGTTCTTTCTCCTTGAGTGCCAGTTCTAGCTTATGCCTAGCCTTTGCAGCCTGATTTGCCATCTTCGTGAGCTTTTTCGTATAATTGATGGCACGACACGTGAGCTGATGCGTACTGTTCTAGCACAGCTGAACGATCTCACATAGCTGCACTGCCCTGGAGAATCTTCACCACGTCACTCACTGCATTAGTCAAGTTCCCTGATAGGCCCTTCAGACTTGTCTCAAATGGCCTCTTGGTAAGATTGAAGCCGAATAGAGCCTTATTCCTTCTAGCTTCCAACTTCTCCAGAGCGGCCCTGCGGTTTGGACTAATGGGAAGAAAGATGTCATCAGCCAATGCGTCCAAGGGTCCTTTCTCCTAGGTAGGCTATTGTTCCCAGCTGGCTCGATGGTTGGAGGCAAGGAGTTGGACAAGGAACCAGGGGAGTAGGGTCACAAGTGGCCTGCTAACGTTTAGCTGGGAGCTCGACAATCACAACTCTTCCAACGGCCTTGGCCTTTTCCCGAAGCCGCTTCCTTTGTTCTTTCATTTTCAAGGCCTCAGCCATCTCTTTAGGCGTCCTCATTATCTCGGCTATCAGTTTCTTCTTCTGCTTTTACGTAGCTTGTCTCTTTTCGGCCTCGCGAACTGCTCACTTCTAACACTTGGAAAGATACTTTTTTCCTTGGAAGGAAATAGAAAGTGTCGGGTCGCAAGCATGTAATGAGCTGAGAATACTTAAGGAGCTAAGAGAAAAACTGCGACTTACAGTTGTTAGGGTCGTTAGAGATGCGTTCCTCCCGTAGAGCGGATAGCCCTGCGTCAATTAAAAAGTCTTCGTCAGTAAGGTCAATGATGTGGTAATCTATAATATCTAACCCAGGTACTTTCTTGGCCTGCTCCTTGAAAGTCGAGGACAATGGTTGAGCAAATCAGCACCTGGCACAAGAAGGTAAAAAGTAAGTATCATCTTACTAGTTCTGGAATTTTAATTCACGAACTACTTACTGGGATCATGTAGCTCGCTGGTACGTTCGTGTCCTCATGACAAAGAATCGGTGGGGTCCATTGGCTACCTACCCAAAACCAACTCTCCTTCCAATTTGGCATGGAATCCTAGACCCCTTTTACTAGATTTTCCAGATCGACTGAGCTCCCGATTTAGGTCGGGCAGCCATATAGTACTATCTTTTCCTACTGGATGAGGACTTTCAACAAGTATTACGAGTCGAAGTCCTCAGGGTTAGGGTAGCCCCAACGTTTGTACTGCTAGAGGGCAAAACTCCCAATTGTTTTCCAACCAGTTAAAGAGATTTGAGTAGGGGCAACCTCCTAAAACTGTAACAACTTTGTTATAGGTCGAGGAAGAGGTACTCTAAACCTAGCTTTGAGCATTTTTATGCTCGCACGACACGTAGCCAAAGAGGACAATGAGCCCATTTCCCTTCGTAGGGGACCCACAGGTCCATACGACTCGTATAGACCCGCCTCTTTTACCTCTGAAGAAAAGTGCTTGCACACCTATAGTAAAATCCTTCTCACGCACGGTCGCAGCTAGAGGCCGCCAACTGGAGCTCGTCTCCACCTCACTGGCCTTCTCTTCCCCCTCACTCTCCTCAGTGCAATCAATTTGAGCCTCCAGCTCCACCCTTTCCTTATCTAAGGACTACTCAAAATCCACCTCAATATTCTATTCCTCCTCATTTCCTAGTTCAAAGCCTTCTATATTCTCCATCTCAGTCGCTCACTGGCTAAGGAACCTCAAAAAAGCTTTCCCAGGAGAACTGGTAAAATCGGCCGCATGTTACCTTGGTAAGTGGAGAGTTGTAAATAATATTAATGATTGACGCTGGCAGTTCCTAACACTCGCCATTCCCGTAAACATACGCCACGTGGCAGGGTCCCTTTATCTACATATTTCAACATTCAAAGAAGGTCTAGCACTTAGGTAGCAAAAACCTCAAATGATCAATGTTCTAACTTTCAAGGTCGCTAACTCTGAAGTTCAGGGATAACTATCTTGAGGGGGCATTTTGTGATCGCCAATTCTCTAGATCCCTAAAGTCAGAACTTGGGTTGTGCACGCCCATTTACTTAAGCGACCTCAAGCTTTGAAAAGGCAACAACGAATTGGGTGACCTAACGACCTGACATATGTTTGGGAGTCTGAAGTGCTCATCATTGCTTGCTAAACCGATAAGTCTATGAGGTCGCAAGGTTGAAGCATAAGAAGGTGCTAGCCTGATAGCGGCTTGCAAGTCACGTGCAGAGCCTTATCACTTACAGTCAATGTGACTTCATCATTAAATGCAGCGGCGGTAGCAGCCTGCCTCGAGCAAATTCAGATGGCATATAGTCAAAAAGTGTAGGCTCAATTCTAGCTGATTTGACCCGCGTGTGGTTCCTATAGGCCCAGAATTAATTACTTGTAATCATTGTTACATGTCAGATATATGCTATAAATAAAAGCAACAGAGAGAGATAGAGTTGGACCCTGAACCTCACTTTCACTGTCATTTGCACATTTATTTCCTCAACTCATTCATGGAGCACATCCCTCTGGTTCTTGCATTCATTTCCAGATTAGTTCAAACACAGACTTCCCGCGTAACAAATTTTGTTTGTTGAGTCAAGGCCAGAATTTAACGTTAATAGAACTTATAAAGAAAAAAACAAAAAGCAGAAAAGTAGAACGTGAATACATGTTGATCCATTAAAATCATTTCAATCCAATATAAGGCATGAGGATTAAATTTACACATCAAGCCCCATTGTCGAATGACCCAATCAAAAAACATATATTGTTTTCAAAGCAAGGCCTAACTACGTCAAGTAAACGAAGTTAGAGATTCATCTTCGACGGAGTAAATAACAAAGGATATGCAAACAGGAACAAAATTAGTAAATTCAATGCAAACTAACAATTGATTCGAGTTGATTTAATGAAATTTAGGTGTATTTATAGGAGTAAAAAATTAGGGTTAGGGATTAATTCCCCAAAAAAGATTGGGGATATTTTTCGTAAACAAAATTTAGGGATTCTTCCAATATTAAAACACTGAGACGCGTATGAATTTATGAATTAAAGATAAAATCAATCACAAAATCAAAGGAAATAGCTCACCCAAATCAAATCTTCATTCTTCAATTTTCGATGCGGGTACAATGTAAGGATAAGGAAGGAATTTCTTACAAATCATGCATCACATAATTAAAATCTTCTTATATAAAATAACAAAACATAATCACCTTAAGAGATATAAAAGGAAGAAAATGAATGAATAAAATCATTAGTGGTAAGGGACTCTAGTTGGAAACAAAAGCCGGAAAGAAAACAAAAAGTATAAAGAAAAGATGGAATAAAACGTGTGCGCTACGAACTAAAGATGGAAAGAAAACATATTAAAAAAGTCAACACATGAGATGAGAGCAAAAGATAAAGTGCATGTGCTGGGAGCTAAAAATAGAAATAGAACATATTAAAAAGTCAGCACGTGAGATGAGAGCAAACGCCAGAAACAACATAAAATAACAAATAAAGTGTGTTTTCCAAACACGCTTTTGGAAAAATCAGCGGAAAGTAAAAAAATGGAAAGTGATGTCATAATCGATGTCGCTAGAAAATTTATGAAGCCCATCGGAGGCAAGAAAAAATGTTCCATCCACCTAACTCTTATATAATAGTTATAATAATTAATAGATAATACATTAGAGGGATGTTACTGTTTTCTGGAACGGTAAGATAAAACGCCTTTGGTTATATATATATATATATATATTTGTTCTTCCCATTTTACCCCTTGTATAAATTGTAGTGTGAAGATTACACCTTACACTTATTAGGGTTTTTGCCGCATGAGCGTTCATTCCTGGCTCTTACTCTCTAAGGTTCATTCACCCACTCTCTCTTGTTTTTCCTTTGTTTCTATTTCTATCTTTTGTCTTGGTTTCCTTCTTCTTACTCCTCGTTTTCTTTTGCTGTTGGTCTTGCATTTTGATTTAGGTTAGAGATTACCATTAAATTTCTTTCCTATCTTTTACCATGAGGTCAAAAACACTTTTATTTTTGGGTAATTTTCACTCTAACTCCTCAACCTTTCAACTTTTTATCAATTTTGTCTCCATTCTTTTTTT
>CAVNYN010283130.1:0-35524 GCA_963692815.1 Nyctanthes arbor-tristis | reverse complement strand
GTTTATTTCGACATTAAGCCGATGAAATGCTTGGAATTTGTTGTTAATTCTAAGTGATTATACTCATGTGGTGGAGTATGGGACTGTCAAAGTGTCAAAAGCTTACCTGGTAATTTCTCAAGTATTGTGTAAAAGACCGGAGAAGAAGAAGATTTTGGCTTATTTTGGCAAGGTGGAGATTATTGGATTTATTGTAAAAAATAATCCAAAGTTGAAAAGGAAAAGGAAAAGGAAAAAAGAAGAGTTCTTAGAGGAAAGGGAATCCAAATCCTAGAAGGAATTATCTTATCTTCCAAGTAAACAAAGCCTATAAATAGATGTGTTTTCCTCTTCTTTTATGTACAAGAGTGACTTGAGTTTTTGAGAGAAAAATTGGCGAGCTTAGCATCTTGTGAGTTTTTCTTGTAATTCTTTGAGGCTTGTTCAAAGAGTAGAAATTTTAGGTGCTGTAGAGCTTGAGTATTTTTCTTGTAATACTTGGGGGTTGTGGGTTGGTGAGTGAAATTCTATATGGTTGTAGCGACTTGAATCATATAGTGAAAAGCTTTGATAATCCGTAAATTTGTCTTCGTTCTTTTATTTTTCCCTTGTCACATTAAATTCCTTAAACAACGATCCTACGGGCGTAATCGGGGAATCTACATTAATTCCCAACACTTTTGACCGTTAGAAAATAATGTAAGCTAAAATTTAGAACGTTATCAGTAGACAACAAAATTAGATTATATTTAATGTGCTCATTAATTATCTTTATTCTATTACTCCATCCGTCTAAAAAAGATATTCCTTTATTTTTTTTATACATTCCAAATTATACTCCCCTTCCCTTATTTAACTTTTTAATTTTCTAAAATACCCTTATTTGTTATGTATGTTAATTAAGAATCGAGAGGATTTAGAGTGAAATATTAAATAAATCAAAGAGCATAATAGAAAATATATTCTTAAATTGTAGATTTTAAACAACATTAATTATATTTTCTTTATCTATGTGAAAAATGGAAAGAGAATATCTTTATAAGATTGAGGGAGTATTTGAAAATATATGTTTGGAAATCTCAATTTTCAGCATTTTAACGCTTTCAGTTGGGGCCCTGGGCAACCGCCTTGGCCGGCTGCCCGGGCCACCGGGCCGCCCTGATGAAGAGTAATTTTAAATTGTCTTTGATTTCTTTCTAAGATGTGTTTTTATTTAACAAGTAATTTTTGCTGAAGTCTTGTGTATTTGATTCTTTTTTTTTTGTCTCTTATGCAAACTCACAATCTCTATAAAGAAACAACACATTCTACCTAATAGTCAGTTCTAATTAAAATCATGATAACTTGTGAAGACTTGTAAAGATTGATGTTGATTTCGATTAATTGATTTTTTTTCTATTAGTTGAAGCTCGCCTTTGGAAAAAAAAGATGCATATATATATATATATGTGTGTGTGTGTATATATGTGTGTGTGTGTGTGTGAGCATAGGGAGATCACTAATCAAAATACAAACAGGTTTTTTATAGGGTAATTTGTACAAATGGACCCTATCATTTAGTGGCAATTTGTACAACTGTAACGTATACTATTCCTTGCAAAAAAGATTTTCTTGTCCAAATTTGTTAATTTTTGTTGTTTAAATGATCTTTTTTACCCTTATTTTCTTTTTACATATAAATCTTTTTAAAGGTATTTTACCCTTAATTTCAAGTAAAATATAAACACAAAAATTTAATATATTTTCATCTTCCGAATTCAATTGCCATCATAATACCTCCCCACCACTACAACAATAAATCGGACCTTTTCAATTTTTCAGTTAATTAAAATGTTTTTTTGGAATATCAATTTGAAATGTTTTTTGGGAATATCTAGTTGAAGCTCCGACCTCTTTTCCACTAGCAGCGTCTGATGACTAATATAAATATCAACATGATACATCAACCGACACTAAGAAGTTTCCTATAAGTCACCTCTTTTCGGAATCCTACAAGAAATATAAATATTTGCTTTTATATTTTAATTGAGATTAATGGTAAAAATGTTACTTCAATAATAAAGTTGATAAATTTAGATGGTAAGGTCCTCTTTGCAAGGAACAATGATACATTAAGGTTGAGATCATCAACTTAGAAACTAAATAGTCCATTTCCACACTGACACTAAGCGATAGGTTCTATTTGCGCAAATTGCCCGTACTTTGACAATGTGTTTACAGTTAACAAATATATTTTTCTTGAGTCTTTCTATATTAATTGATTTCTTATGATGTCGGCCAGCACACTATATCACTTATTTCTTTCTTTCTTTCTTTCTTTCTTCTGGGTTATATATTTTCCTATTTATATATATTAATTAAGAGAACTAAGTCTTGGTACCTTTTGTACTTCAATTTTTTTATCTTTTTTATTTGGTAAATCTTACGTAATTGTTCTTTTTTTTTTAAAAAAACGAAAATGGACTTAAAAGTTTCTAGCCAACTCGAAGAAATTATTTACAAATATCCTAAACACAAAATAGTGAAATACTAAGATGCCAAATCCATCTATATATTATTATATTAATTAAAATAACTAAGTCTTAGTACTTTTTACAACGATTTTCTGCTTTTTTCTTTGATAAATCTTGCAGTAATTGTTCATTTTTTGTTTAAACAATAACTTTCATGAAAGAACTCGGTGAAGATTTGAACAAGTGAAAATTTAGTTTAGCACCCAATCTTAATCATTTTGCCCATTTTGTTCCTTGTTAGGCTTTTTCACTAATTAAATAAAAATATCAAATTTGAAAGGTCAATTTCAAAACAAACCCTAATCTCTCTTAATTCGTTCATTCACCATTGGCGAGTTTAATGTTATTTGAATTTTTTATGAATTTTACATTTTTTTGAAGTTTTTAAGATTTATTAGGATTTTTCAAAATGAGATGTGCAACAAATATTTTTTTACCTACTCAGCCCGAACCAGCCTACACCATACCCGATTCAAAAAGATATGGAGAGGGTATGGTGGGGTTGGTAGAAACGGGGCGGGGTAAGGAAGAGGCGTATCCAACTAGAAAAACTTATTTTAATAAGTTTTTCTACTCGCGTAACGAACGGCTGGTTGAAATAGTTAGGATTTATGAAAAATTCCAGGTTGCCGTTTTTTGTATTTTTGTGAAGTCTTCTCCTTTGTCTGTAATAGCCGGCTTGTTATTTTTGTTAAGGAATCGCCAAATCTCAAAGTTAAGAATCTTCTGTTAGTTTGCCTGAGGAGAGTTTTGACATGGCTTATGCCGCACTAATTTCCCTTTCTCAAACACTGGAGCGTATCCTTCATGCAAATGATCAATCCCCAATACTTCATCAAGAGAAACACATCAGAACTCTCCACGAAAATCTCCGCTTCTTGCAGTCGTTTCTTGATGATTTTTCACCCAAAAATAGAGAAAAAATTACGAGTTTGGAAGGAAGAATAAGAGATGAGATGTATGAGGCACAAGATGTAATTGAATTGCATATGTCAAAGCAGATTCTATCAGAATCTTCAAAGCAGATTCCATCAGAATCTGCAAAAAATCATGGGGAAAAATGTGAAGAAGCCTTAAAAAATGTAGTAGAAAAATTTAATTCCATCTCAGAAGAAGTGGAGAAGATGATGGACATGAACAACACGGAAACACAGCAACTTTCAAGCATCTCTGCAGATGGTTCATCACAATCCAGCTCGGGAATTAAATCTGAAACGGGTAAGAGTTTATACCCTCCAAAATTTGTTCTATGTTTGTTAGAAAAGTTCATTACTGTTTCACTTGTAGACTAGAGTATTTTATATACTGTTTTTCAGCCTTTATTATTTTATATAGATAATATAAGAATTGATTCATAGGAATTAATATAGAGTGTTTTATTATATATATATATATATTACATATATATAAGAATTGATTACCTACCCCTTCTACTAGGCTTGGACGTGGTTTGGTTTGATCGTGATTTTAAGAAAATCAAGTCAAAATCAAACCATTCGGTATTGGTTTCGTTTGGTTTGGTTATGGTTATATATAAGTTATAAAATATAGTTCATGGGATTATCGATTAAAGGTGTAAAAAAAAAAAAAAGTATGTACCTTGTAGGAGCAGCAACTATATTCTAGAGGTTGAGTTACATGTTTTTAATAGAAATCGACATTTTTTGGTAATTTATTCTTTTAACTTTAGGAATTTAAATGAAGAGTTAAGTTAATAAATTCGAATCAAATCTTTTAGCTTGGTTATGGTTTGTTTATTTGTTCTGGAATGAACACCATAATCAAACCATAACCAAATGATTATTCGTTTTAATAACCATAACCGTTTGAAAATTCAGAAAAACCAAACCAAACTGGACCAAGCCGCTCGGTTTTAGTTTGGTTCAGTTGGTTATGGATATTTTGGCCAACCCTAACTTCTGCCCCAAGAAAAAAAAAATCACATTTAACGATATTTTAGTCATAAAAAATTCATTTTGGTCTTTAAAAGCGGGTCGTGAAAAATTTCTAGGCAAAAATGCTCGTCATTGAAAGAAAGATTTCCTGGAGGTGTGTAAAAATTAACCACTGGAGGTAAGATATCAGTTTTTTCTAAAGTAACAATGTCGGTTCCATTACAGAGCCTGCATAGTTATAAAAATACAAGAAATCATTATTTCATTTCATGAGACCACTAGTGGTTTCGTATGTTTTTACACTATGCAGGCCATGTAACATGTACTGACGTCGATACCTTAGAGTTTCCGGCTAGACTACTCCCCCGTAAAATTTATTTTTTAAAATGAATATTTTGTCACATGGCAGAATCTACACAAATTAGTGTAGTGCAGAAACTAGACCAGTGCCATCGAGAGGCCAAAAAAAAAAAAAGGAAAAAAAGAATAGCTACTGGTTGGTATGTGATTATTCCTTTTATATATATGTGTGCGCGCAACTATTATATTAACAAATTTTTGTTATCTGAATATATATCTGTTTGCCGAGTTCATTTCTAATAGTGGCATTCATCACGTGAGATATTTAAACAATTAGTGCTAATTAGATTCAATTTCAGAAGATCTGCCACCAAACAACTTACTGCCTTCATCTACTTCCACTAATGTGAGTGCTCCAGTGGGACTTGATGACGACTTGCGGAAGATTAAGGAACAAGTACTCGTTCTGCAATCCTCTCCTTTGAGAATCATCCCAATTGTTGGGATGGGAGGGATGGGTAAGTCTACACTTGCCAGAAACATTTACAATGATCCGACTACTAAAAATCACTTTGACATTTATGCTTGGACAACAGTATCTCAAAGTTACAATCTGCCCGAACTACTTATAAGCCTTCTAAGTTCCATCACGGGCCACCTTCAAGAATTAAATGGCATGGAAACAACCGATCTAAAGAGGAAACTATATCAAAGTTTGAAGGGAAAAAGGTATTTCGCTGTAATAGATGACATGTGGGATACCAACTTATGGGATGACTTAAAAATGTTATTTCCAAATGACAATAATGGAAGCCGGATCATTTTAACTACTCGGCAATCTAATGTAGCTACTTACTTTGGCAACTCTTCTCCCTATATTCACCATATGAATTTTCTCTCTCTCGAGGACAGTTGGACTCTACTATGTCAAACAGTGTTTGGAAAAGAAAGTTATCCTTGTAAACTTGAGGAAATTGGAAAGGTGATTGCAGAAAAATGCAAGGGACTTGCACTTGCCCTTGTAGTGGTTGGGGGCGTCCTTAAAGTTGACAAGACACCTGCAAATTGGCAATATGTTGCAGAAAACATAGTATCTGTAGTCAATATAAATGATGAGGATTTCTTGAAGGTACTATCTTGGAGTTACAATCACTTGCCTCACCATCTCAGAGCATGCTTCCTTTATATGGGGATTTTTCCAGAAGATTATGAGATACACGTCTCCCATCTTATCAGGTTATGGGTTGCTGAGGGATTTATAAAGCCAGTTGTACCTAAAAGTTTGGAACAAGTAGCAAAAGAGTATCTAAAAGATCTTATTGATAGAAATTTGATTATGGTTCGTAATAGGAGTTGCCTTGGTGAAATTAAAACATGTACAATCCATGACCTAATGAGAGAGTTGTGCATAATGAAAGCTCAGGAGGAGAAGTTTCTTTACATTGCAAATCAAGGAGCTGAGAATCTTCCCAAATTCCTAAAGACTTACCATCGGATTAGTGTTCAACAAAAAAGCCAGTATGACTTTCCGGAAGTGTATGACTCCATTGTACAGTCTTTCCTATACTTTGGAGATAGTGTACCGTCCATTAGGTTATGTTTTCAGCGGCTCAAGGTGTTGGATGCATGCCATCAAATTTTCTATAAGTTTCCAGATGAAATCTACAACTTGTTAACTTAAGGTATATTGCTATGGTCTACAATGGGGAAGCTTCCATTCCTCGCTCAATATCCAAACTTCACAATCTTGAAACCTTGATTCTACTCCGGAGTTGGTCGAAGTATTCTCATGTATTACATTTAACAGCCGAAATCTGGAAGATGCCGCGGTTAAGGCATCTATTGTTTAGCTATGCTATGTTGGGTCCCGTGCCTTGGGGTGTACAAAATGGGAGCCTACAAACAATTTCTGGTGTATACAATTTCTCGTGTGCCAAGGAGAGCTGTCCTAACCTGAAAGCATTGCGAATGCTGTTCATGCATTCTGAATATGTTGTGTTACCCTGTCATCTTGAGAATCTCGCCTACCTATATCAACTTGAAACTTTGAAGTTAAGCGCCATACAAAAGCAGAGTATTCCTTTGCCAAGGAACCTCGTTTTCCCACCGAACTTGAAGAAGTTAACTTTGTTTCGTTGTGAACTCTCTCGGAAAGATATGTCAATAATTGGTTTGCTTTCCAATCTTGAAGTTCTCAAACTAAGATACAGTGGCTTCTTAGGTACAACTTGGACGACAAATGAAGGGGAGTTTTGTCAACTGAAGTTCCTTCTTATTGAAGATAATCATGATCTGGAATTATGGGAAACAGAGGAGGAAACACATTTCCCAAGCCTTGAGTGCCTAGTTCTTTATCGTTGCTCGAAGTTAGAGTGCATCCCTTCTAAAATAGGTGAAATTCTAACTCTTAAACAGATTTTTGTGATTGGATGCAAGTCATCTGTTGAGACTTCGGCAATCGAAATACAAGAGCTTCAACATGAATTTGGAAACGAAGACTTTCAGCTGGACATCAATCGCAATTTTCATAATTATAGAGCTTTTGGTCGCAACTCCTCTTGTGAGGTAAATGTTCCTTTGTGCGTAAATTATCCATTATGAGAAAAATTCTTTTTAAATTTTACAGTGATTTTCTGAATTTATTCCGTCTTATTAATACTAAACTCTGATAAATGCATGGTAACGTTTATTATTAAATGAGTAACAGAAAAAATTGAACTTCCATACTCTTTTGCAGATGTACACATCACGAGCTAGGAATGAGAGAGCAAAGATGGAGTACCGCAGGTAAGTTTTGCAGGAGAACATTCTTTTCATTTCAACACTTGAAACAAGGTGCAAGGGAGGGAGGTTCATGTTAGATTGATCTTACCATCGTATTGGCAGATTATATGGATACAATGGCTAGGTCATTTCTTTGATTCCTTACAGTCAATTGCAAATGTTGTGGTGGCTCAAGCACGGATGGTGGAAGGCAATTAGGTATATGTCATAGCTAGATGTGGAAAAGAAGACCCAAAGGAGAGAGAGTTTTTTTCTTTCTATTGTTATGTTAAAGTGCATTACATATTGTTTTAAACTATCGACATGCTTTTCTTTAAGTCATTTCTTGATTCCAGAAATAAACTTGTATACGTCGATTTTAGACTCGAGAGTTGTACCAAAATCCAACTAATTTGTCCACTACCTCATTCTCATCGTAATTAATCCGTTGAACTGGATACCAACTATTAGTGCTCTTAATTCAGATTATTATAGGTACTATGATCAACAAATTACGGTATGATTAAAAAAATTTTTCGGGGCAGCTCCGGAAAGGCGATCCGCCCTTCAACCCCATTCTTCTTTATGAAATTAGCTAGTTTTCTGCCAAATCTTGGCTTCGTCCCTGGTGAGGGAAACAAAGTAGCCCACATGATAGATTACGCTTTGGAATTATTCATATTCCCTTTTTTCTAATTCTAGATAGACATGTCAAGTCTATAAATCATAATAATAACAAACTCTATAACAAATTCTACGTGGTGGCTCAATTTATTAGAATGGCAGGCTCGGTCATAATACGTTGTCCAAATTCCAATTGTTACCTACAAAAAAAATCATTTAGGAAAATATATAAGTTAACTAGCCTAGTGAGTGGAGTTTAGTAATAAACATACTTTGGAAAGTCGAAATATAACTTTTGTAACATTTCAAATAAATGTGCAAGCCAATTTTTGGACTTGCATAGTTTGAAATATAATTCCAGCATCACATGAACATTGAGAGAATCATTATATATTCGAGAACATCATAAACATCATTCCATTTAATAATCATCATATCATCATCAAGAGTAATTTAGCTCACATCAAAACATTTATAACAGCATTACAATGCTAGAAAAAATCATGTAAATTCATTTCATTTCAAGAGTCATCATAGAATTTTTTCCCAAAGAGTATCCAACATCTCATGATCATACTATTAAGTCATACGTCCGTAGACATCAGCTTGGGCCATAGGTACTTTATGACCCTTTTGCCCTATGCAGCACAAGAACCATATTAAGTCATAGCCAGCACATAGGCCCCTTTGCCTGGACGGCGTTCATTTGGTCAGCTTGAGTCATAGGCCCCTTTGCCCGTAGACGACATTTCTTTTGGTTAGCTTGAGCCTTATAGGCCCCTTCGCCCATAGGCAGCATGTTCATGAACATAGGATACAACTTGGGGAACTTTCAAATCATGCATCGTTTAAACTTCAAATAAATTATATATTTGAAAGTCCTTAAACATTACATTCATCAATTTCATAAACTTTTCAAATGAAGAATAAGTTTCAAAGAAGTCCATAAAGGCACTCTTAAACATCACATTCTCAATGTCATAAACTTCTTGAATGAAAGAAAAACTTTCAAAGAATCCATAAAAGCATTTTCACATAACCTTCACAACATCATATATAATCGAAATATAATAAATTTCATTTCCAAAAGAATAGAGAAATTCCATTCGCCAGCTAAATAATATCCTTTTGTGTTTCCCTTCCTTTTAATCATTATCATTTCCTGTGACATCATATGAAAATTCCACTTAACATCTAATTCCGTTATATTTCTCAATTCACTCATATGACTCAATTCCTTTACTTATCTTTTCTCAAGTCTACTATCTTTCCTTCTAGCTTATTTACTAGTTAAAGAGTTTCCAATCCATCGAATTTTATCAACATGAAATTTCCTTTTGGATTACAAATCCTCTATTCATTTAAATTCGTCAAGTTTCCTGCATTTTTCAGATAGAATTATGGTTGTCCCCTTTCTTATAATTATTCTAGACTTTGTTCCATCTTAAAATTGTAATAATATCACATGTTAGAATCCTAAATTCCCACCAACATAACAACACTAACTCTTCACTTTTAAACACTAGTTCTTAGCCTTTAACAAACTTTCCACATTTGTTATTAAACAATATAAGTTCTTCATTACTTGTATTTATTCCCAACCTCACCAAATTCCTCAATTACCATGATATTATGCTATAAAATCATAACACCAACTTATATGTAAAATTTCAACTCTTCAAGTGAGGATTCCTAAGTTTTCCTTTTTGGGCAATGCATATTTACAATCATTTTAAAATAAAAAATGGTGTCGTATGCTTATAAAATTCTTCTAGAATGTAGGGAACTCATATTATCATATGTGAAATTAAGCTCAAAAAAACTACGTTGGGAACACCAAAATATTTTTCCACATAGAAAATCTGTTCTCGGGTCTACACTGTCCATCCTCATGAAACATGTCATAAAAACTTCTACCGGTCTCCAAATATTGTCATTCCAATTTTAGATGATAGATAACTCATAGGAGATCATTTTTCAATTTGTATCTTGTTAAAATTCCACATATACTATCATTTATGACCTTTTAAAGTTCAAAGGGCAGAACTCATATATACTAGTTTCATGCCAAAGTCATTTCATTAAATTCACACTTGCATACGTGGTTTGCTAGAATTCCATATTAATCTCTTATGCTTCCCTCAATAACTTCACTACGAAAATATAGGTAACTTATATCTACCGATTCATTATTTCATTATTAATCTCACACCAACCATACACTTCAAGAAAGCTAAATATAGGTAACTTATATCTACCAATTCATTATTTTTCCCCTTTAATTTAATCCATATTTACATACTTTATTTCATAAAATCACATTAACTTCATAACATTCCATTTAGCTCCAATCACCATTCCATATCAATTAAATTCATGAATTCTAAGATTATAAACACAATACTCAATTTCATGAGAATTTTCATTTTATAGTCTCAAATAACACTTCCTTCAAATTTTTCACTTCAATTTTTCCTTTTTAAACTATAATTTCATATACTAACTTTACATAATGTTTCATATTAGGCTTTGTATGATTCTAGTTTCTTATCTAAGAGTAGTTTCACACCACTTAATCATATAGAAAACTAAATCATCAACAACTACTCAATTTTATAAAATTCCTTAACCAACTAAACCTTAAAATTTACATGAAATCAATGCTTAAAAGTGAGTACTACTTACATATGTTCTTGGTACTTCCTTTGTCTTGTTCTTCAATTCTCCAATTTTCTCTTTTTTCCCCCTCCTTGCTAGAAGACGTCTCCCGAATCTCTCTCTCTCTCTCTCTCTCTCTCTCCCTCTCGGTCTCTCTCAACCATCTCTCTATAATTTGTATGAAAATGGCCCAATTCAAAAGATTTCTAGATATTTTACCTTTATTTTATCATATTTGCTCATTAAATCTTCAACTTTAGGACTTCAACTTTAGGACTTGCTTTATTTAAGTCTCTAATTTCCATGCATGTCTATATAAATCCTTAACTTCCAAGCAAACTTTATTTGGTCCTCAATTTATTTAATCACTTGTAAGATAACCCCAATTATAAAAATAACACTTTCTTGTCCAAACTCAACCGTGACTTGACCATTCAACACTTGACTTTGATTGGTAAAAATTGAATTTTGAAAATAGCAAGGCCGGTCGTCACACAAATGCGATAGCACCTATCTGTTCAATATTTTATTATTCATTATTATTGATTTTTTTAAATTAGTTTTCCCGTACAACGCATGAGCGAGAGGCTAAACTCATAGTTGTAATAGTTGATTGTGATATGATTATCTGACTGCTAATTATTACAACTTTACATAGATTAGACATGTGAACTTGCACGACGTGTTTGGAGGAAACTAGAATCATAATCTCAGGTATTTTACTATAAATATCTCATGGTGATTTGTAATTTATATATCAATTCGTAATTTTATATAGTACAGCTGGTATATTGTACTTTATTTATGAGATGATGTCCTTACTCACATGTTAATTTTAATGTGAATGTACACTATAACTCTACCTGTGCAACATACGGGTGAAAAAATCTAGTTAGATCGTTATGAGTTCGTTATCCATTCTTTGGATTAGAGGTGTTCATCTCTGAATGTTAGTCAAAATGGCTCACAATAAATTAAGAGATGTTTGTCTTTATCCATTCTTTGGATCAAAGGTGTTCATCTCTGAATGTTAGTCAAAATGGCTCGTAATAACTTAAGAGATGTTTATGTCGTGTTAGTATGACTTAAAAGTTCTAATCGAAATTTTAATGTGCTATTCACTTAAAGATATTGAAATTGTTAAAATGATAATTATATCCGTGTCATTTTCAAATTCATCTTAAGTGGTTCGACAAAAGGTGTACACTCTATGATCGTGATCTCCAAACAATAAAAGGCATTTTTGTCGTGTATTTGTGACTTTAATTTATTTACGGGAGTCTTCGCTCAATCCTAAAGATATCAAAATCATTATAAGTTAATTATCTATTTTAGGTGTTCGATCGTAGGTGTTTATCCTTAAAAGATGGTCAATGCCTCTCACAATACATTAATAAACGTAGATTCAAATAGTTATAACGATAATTATCTCGCAGTCATTTTAAAATTCATTTTAATTGGTCATCCAGATTTATCCACCCCGTGGAAGGCTCAACATACCATGAGGCATTTTTCAAAGTAGAATTTGAAAGTTTTATTCACAGCAGTCTTCCCTCAATCCTAAATATATCAGAATCATTATAACGATAATTAAATCATTATGAACTAGTTATCCATTCTAGATGTTGGATCATATGTGTTCATCTCTGAATGCTAGTCACGACGATTCACTCAAAGATATTGAAATCTTCGAAACGATCAAACGACAATTATATTCCTGTCATTTTCTTATTTTATTTTAAGTTGTACATCCATACGTGTACACCCCATGAATGAGATCTCCATACAATACGAGGCATTTTTTTTGTATAATTGTGACTTGAAAGGTTGCATTTTATTCACGGCATTTCCGCTCAATCCCAAACATGTCAAAATTGTTATAATAATAATTAAATCACTATGAGTTAGTTGTCCATTCTTTGGATCAGATGTGTGCATCTCTGAATGCTCGTCGAAATGGCTCATAATAAATTAAGAGATGTTTATGTCATGTTAGTAAGACTTAGAGTTCTAATTAAAATTTTAATACGCTATTCACTCAAAGATTTGAAATCATTAAAACGTTAATTATATCCATGTCATTTTCAAATTTATTTTAAGTGGTTCGTCAAAAGGTGTACACCCATGATCGTGATCTCCATACAATAAGAGGTATTTCTGTTGTGTATTTGTGACTGAAATTTATTCACGGGAGTCTTCGCTCAATCTTAAAGATATCAAAATCGTTATAACGATATTTAAATCATTATAAGTTAATTATCTATTTTAGGTGTTCGGTAATATGTGTTTATCCTTAAAAGATGGTCATGCCTCTCACAATACATTAAGAAACATTTATGAAGTGTTGGTATGACTTAAAATTTCAAATTTTAATTTTATGAAAATATTCATGCAATGATATTCAAATCATTATAACGATAATTATTGTTGGGTATTGACTCAAAATTATGTGTCAAAGTTGAAGGACTCATGAGGAAAATATGCCTAATAGAATTCTTTGGGTGCAAGAAAAGAAAAAGAAAAAAATAAATAAGGAAAATTCTTGGAATTTAATTAGGAAGTTGGCTTACTTTGACATCAAGTTATCATTAGTATAAAGAAGTCTCAAGTCCCTGCATGTCGATTTAGACCCACAGAAATTAGAGAAGCAGCCCGTGAAAATTGTGAGAAAAGAGAAGAGAGAGAAAAAGGGAAAAAGGTGGCGCGTGCGTGATGAGTTTTTTGTGTTTTTGTCAAGACGAATTGCACATGGGTAGTAATTGAGATTAGGCTACAATGGTGGATTGCGCCATTGGTCAAGTTATTGGAGAAATTAGAGAGATCGAAAGAAAACGGTACAAACAGAGGTTGTGCGTGCGTTGTTCTTTTACCGCTCTAGTTTTGGTAAGGGAGAGATTGTGAGGGTGAGAAAAATATTGTGCGTGCGTTGTTCTTTCACTGATCTAGTTATGGTTAGAGAGAGATTGTGAGGGTGAGAAAAATATTGTGTTGCAGAGGCCATTGAATTTTGAAAATATGTTAGTTTTACCATTGGCGATCTGGGAGATACCGCAGTTAAGGGATCTCTTGTTTGACTATGCTTACTTGCCTCGGCCTTGGGCTACAGGAAATGAGAATCTACAAACAATTTCTGGTGTATATGGTTTTGTATATACCACATACCATCCTAACTTGAAGACATTGCGAATGTCATAATTTGATATGACTTGCGTGATTGCTCAAACTATTGTCTTGAGAATTTATCACATCTACTTCAGCTTGAAGTTTGAAGTGCCATTTCAATGCTCTTAGTTCTTGAGAACTATGCCAAAAAACCTTGCTTTCCCACCTAACTTGAAGAAGTTAACTTTGAGTAATTGCAAAATTTCTTGGGGAAAGCTGTCAATGGTTGGTTCACTTTGCAACCTTGAAGTTCTCAAACTAAAAGGATGTGAATTTGAGGGCACAACATGGTAAACAAATGAAGGGGAGTTTCAACAATTAAAGCTCTTTCTTCTTCAAAATAATAAGATGGTAAGTTGGCAAATATAGAGACGGAACATTTCCAAAGCCTTAAGCAGCTAGTTTGCAATGATTGCCTGAATTTAGAGTGCATCCCAAATAGTTGAAATCCTAACTCTTCAAAAAATCATCTTCAGCACGATCAATACAAGAAGAACAACATGACATTGGAAACGAGCGCTTCTATCCCTCTTTTTATAAATATAAAGCTTCTTCTGGTAGCACCTCCTTTCGTCAGGTAAAGGTTCCTAAATTTTTGCATAATCTATCGGCTATTTACAGAATATAGACTTCTTTTTACTGTCATTTTTCTAAATTTAGTCCATCTTATTATTTGTTAAAGTCAACTGCATGAAGGGGTGTGTGGAAGACTATAAGCATTTCCTTTGTGAGATACTTTTTCCCTCCTTCCTTTCTAGAAGATGTACACTGTGAATATGTCGTTATCTAGACTCTAATCAGGATGCATCCTGCCTAACTACTTAAACAGTTAATTTGATGTAAAGTTTGACGTGACTATATTTAGCTCGAGTATGTATGCAGAAAATAAAGAACACCAAAATTATTGACATAGAAACATAAATGGGAAAAACTGCGGACACCCTTACTACGGGACAAACCAATCCACTAATCACAAGATAAGTTTAATACAAAGAAAGATAATTAAATGTTATCGCAATAGACACAAAACACTCAAAATGTAAACATATAAAAGACTCCCCCTTTTCGCCTCCTGATGTATTGGCAACTCCTTCTTTCTCCCGCGCTCCTCCCGAAATGTACATTAAGCTCCTAGAGATCTCCCGAACTCATCTTGGGACACTTGAACTCCTAAACTACTAGAACCTTGAGTGGATAGTCCCTCGCACATATGTGGTCGCCTACCACGCACTATGAAGGGTTGCCAAACAAGCACAGCATGGAAGCGTGAAGATCCGTGCAAGTACAAAACTCGTGGGTTTAAGGCAGTGTTTGTTTTCTCTCTTTGATCGAGCTTTGAAGAATATTTTTTGTGGAATGCTTGGCTCGAATACTTGGTTATTAACCTACAAGAGAAAATACATATATATAGGCAAGACTTTAAATTCTTGTACAATACATGAATCAAGGTTACCATATACATGTTGGAAAATAAGAATAAGGAAAGTTAGAATACAAGTATACCATAAATACAATACTTACCTAATCCTATTAGAACTTAACATGCATGAATTGTAAACCAAGTTAAACATGGTAATTTTTGACAACTCAAACTAGGAAACCTAAAATATGCATGGAATTAAAATACTTGAGCCTCAAGAAAGGTACACACGCCCAACTCTTTCTTTCAGCCTAAGTGAATAAAATTTGCATGCTGAATAAAATATAACACGTTACATAAGTCATTCAAAATTCATAAAAATATTTCGAACGCTTTTGACACTTAAGGAAAATTAGGAATGCCAATAGTTTACAAAACTTTTTGTACTAACACCACATATAGAACATCCTAATGTTTTGGCTAGGGTAAGCATCCTGAGGTGTTTCATGAAAACAAGCTGAACTTTTGGCTTCCTTCTGGAGTGTTTCTCCGTGACAGCTCTGTTTTTCTTCATCATGAATTACATAGTTCTTACTAGCTAGATTAAGGTTATAATATGATTCAGAATGAAATTTATTTTTTATGGTGTACTCTGTAGAAATGTGCTGCATATGAAAAAGGTAAGAGAATAGCTGAGAAATATATCAGGTAAGTTCTGCAAGAAAATATTCCCTTCTGTTTGAACATACGAAAACAAGCCACCACTAATTACCAGAACCAAGACGTATTCATCTGACCGCAGGGGCTTGGAGAATTATCTAAAAACCTTGGAAGAGATGCACCAAAGGCAACTAATGGGGTTGATTTCTGCTACGTAGTGTTTGATTTTTGCAAATAAAACACTGAAGATCCAAGGTACATAACTCACAACACTGTCATTGTTTATTCATAATCTTCGACCATATTGGTTCCTAACGTTCTGGCTGCTTAAGTCATAATTCAATTTCTGATTAATGTTCTCAACACATCTTAAGTACACTACAAGGAAGAGAGGCATCAGTCATGGACAATTCCATTGTTGATGCCTGTATTTCTGTTGGTACACGCGTTCTCCAACGGAAATTTTCCGTTATTATTATCCGTAAGTAAAACGCTCGTCAGTAATTTTTCTAGCGCACTGGTTTTCATTAGAAGTTTAGTAACGGATTAGCAACACTATTGCACGTTGTTCGTAATTACCAACGACCCTTGAACAAGGTATGAGCAACATCACCAACACATCATCTGTGGGTGATTTACCAACGGAAAAATTTCAAAAGTAATTAGTAACAGGATAATATTCAAGCACCTTCCGCAGGTACTATTACAACACCTCCTACCCCATGTGACATGCATTGATGCATATCACGTGTATTTTAAATCCATGTGGCGTACATCAATACAAGTCATATGGGATAGGAGGTGCTCCATATGGGATAGGAGGTGCTCTATCAGAACCTCCAAGAAGTGCTTGAACATTATCATTAGTAACAATGTTGAGGTTAGAAGTTTGTTAGAAATTTGAATATTTGTTAGCCCCTTTTTTTGCTTTACTAATTCCGTTGGTAAGTACGAATTTATTTCCAACAAAAACAAGTTTGCTAGTAATCTTTAAAAAACATGTACTGCCAAAATAACTGTGTTGGTAACATATCACTATTTCTTCCATTTTATATATGAAATGAAAATGCCTAAAAACAAAATTGCAACCAGAATTAAGTTCATTAATTAACATAATGCACCAAGGGTAGCTCCTCAATGTTCAATAGACAAAATAAACCAACCACGGTTAGCATTTTAGTACTTTACATTATGTCTCTCAGAGAGCACCTTTTCCATTGAGCATGCTAATCACCATTTGTTCAACTTCAATATGCTTTCTTTCTTCTTCACGCCTTCCCTCTTCCAGTTATTGCTCAAACTCTTTCGCACCTTGCTTCTTCAATTTGTCTTTGCATGTCTTCTTGTGCACACGTTTAAATAGGTGTCAAGCATACGGATCATTTCCAGTTTCATCATACTGTAATTTAACCACAAGCAGAAGGATAGAATGTCCTAGATTCAAGTAAACAAATTAGCAAAGAAAAACCACAAGCTCAAACTTGAAATAGTTCAACCAATTCTAGATAAAATAACTAACATTCCATTATAAAAATACAGCACATAATAGCTTTCCGAGATAATGCTAAGAGGACATAATCTGTAAACCAACCTGCGAAAGAGATATTAAGAAACATGAAATTATTACTTGTAGCATAAAAGTATCTCGTAAATTAACCAAACAAATTTGGTTACCCTTCAAGTACGACCTTGTAACAAACCATGTGAGAAAGATGGCAAAACAATTCCTAATAGCTTAGAGATATATCACTGTTATAACAAATACATTATGAACACAACAATTATCACATAATAAAGCAACAGCCTTGTTCTCATTATTTTGATGCAAAACAGAATCGTTGCATCCAAACTATACAGAGAACTGTCATTAAAATGTGCAGAGATGAAAAGCTGACACCCCAACCCAAAATTTATACTACGTCGCTACCTACCATCCTGAGAAACAGTCACTACCTTTCCGTATGAGTGTATTCTTAGGACTATCTCTATCCCCACAGTTGATGGCTATATGATTCCTAATAGTAGTATCCTTAAAAGACTATTCTACAGCAAATAGCTCCACTCAGACAAATCTAGGGATCAACCAACCTCCCCATTCTTTCTTAACCCGTCAGAGCCAAAGTTCTCATAGCATTTTGGGGGGCAAAAAAAAAAGGGAAAAAAAAAAGGAAAAAAAGGGGAAAAAAGAAAGAAAGAAAGAAAGAAAGAGAGAAAGAAAAGAAAAGAAAAGAAACTAAAGTAGAAATAAGAACTAACAGAAATCGATTATGTGAGCCCAAGACACTTCCTTCAGTAGCTATCTTTAACTATCTTTAAGAAATATTTTTCTGATTACTTCTACACAGTTTTTAGAGCAAGCAGAAGATCCATAGAATTTACATGTCTTAGATGTGCCAAAGGCAACAGATTTTTCAACCTATAAATTTTTTTTATACGATGTACATTCCTAAGTTAGATGCATATAGTAAATGATGTTAAATGCAACAATATATTGACAAAAAGAAACCAGTGCTTTCATCCAGTAATGTCATTTAAAAATTTTTTTTTTCTGTTGTTTGGTTTCAATGAGGTATAACTTTTAAAAATTAAAACAGAAGTTGTATAAACTTAGCGGCCGCACTTTCTATGTGTTAACTTTTATGAAGAATTGAATACAAAGAGATAATGGAGAGATATAAGATAAATTTACAAGCAGCGAGTTTGGCTTTGTCCATCCAACCATCTAAGCAAACTCTAGAACGTCCCATTCTATTTGTAACCTTTTCATTAGCAATGCTAATGGTACATGTTAATTATTTAAATTGCTATTTAAAGAGTAAAGATGTATGATACTATATACTGAGAATAAAGATAAAGCTATCGGTTACGCATCAATTAAAGTCATATTTAATTAACCTTTACAACTCATATAGACATATTTATTGAAATTAAATCATTATTATCATTTTTAATTACTCAAAACAATTGATATTTTTATATTCGTTTCCTATTTGACATATGCACTGAACAACTATTTGTGTTAGACACATGTCCACAAAAGATTAAGTATCTACATATAGCAACCAGCCAATTTATGGTTAATTGCATTATCTTATCCATATGCACAACATAAAGAGAAAATTATCATTCTAAGGTCCATTCTCACCTTCACTAGTTTTAATCTATTCCATTAATTACCAATATTCTTACATCCTACTTTGGATATAAAAGATTGATGGTTGATTAACCAATTAATCTTGTCCCATCTTTTATTCTTAGCATCTTGATTTCAAATTAATTTTGGTCTCAAAGCCATTATTTGATACTTTATGCTATACGAACATTATAATACTCTAAAACGGTAAAAATTAACAATCAAGTTGTTGATATGAATAGAAAAGGTAGAGTAGGTACCTGGCCATGGACAAAGGAAGCAATGGTAAGGTACCAAGCAGTGTAAGTAGTCATCAAGAAGCCAAAGACACAACAGATTCAATAATTGTGGTAAGAAGGGATAAAGACAGCAGTGGCGGAACAGGCTCTAAATATTTAAGTCCAAGTTCTCTTGTCCAGATTATTATTTATGTAAAATATGGTTCCGCATCAAATTGAAAGTTGCACCCATATTTGTCAGTAACTAATGCATTTTTTTTATACATGTTAAAATTAAAAACAAGTATACATGCTCCATCAAATTGAAAGATGCCCCCTAGATTTGTCAGTCTCTATTCCCCTTTCTCTCTTTAGATTTTCAAGTCCTCAAACCAATGCAAGTCTTTCCATAAATCACAGATAAGCCATTAAGATTGTGAGTTATAGAGGGGAAACATCTTAAAGTGGGTAATAATGTTTAAATGTGAATTAAAGCTACGTATGACTCGTTAGATCTTTGAGACTAGAACAAATGCCATTAACAATGCCCCCAAATAATTTAACCATGTCTTACTATCAGATTCCTAATTACAAATGATTTAGTTTGAATGAACTTGCACTCCACCCACCAACTCACACACAAATTAATTAAACACCAAACTCTGAAAATTTTAAAAGCAGGGCACAACCCATAATTGAAAAGCACCATGATGACAATAAAGAGGCTGACAAAGTAGATACAACCGGCTTGCTTCCTCACTGAATAAATTCATGTAAAGAAGCAGCTATACCTGTATCCATTGCTTCACCATTACCATCGCCAGGACCTTCCGGCACAAGCCCCGTTCTCACAACCCTTAGAACATAAAAGATGAACCAGATTTACATAATATCGGCCGCAAAACTTGAAGCTCAGGTGCTGGGTGACATAAAACGAACACGAAAGATCTACGTAGTTTTTTTTTTTTTTAATTGTAATCTTCTTAAAGTACCTTTTTTCTTCGAAATTCTCAAGGGGAGAGAAGTGTGTTTCAAACTTTTGGCTGCACCATCTACAGTAACACGTCACTGCCTCCGATTTGTGCCTCATCTGATTCTCCAAAACCAAGAAACCTAACCTTGAACAGGACCAAGATGTGGTGGATGAGAAACTGACTTGAAGGAATGGACATATATGGAGACGGAGATTGGAGACGAGGGAAAGAGAGACCGAAAGGGGCGGGCAGTGAGTTAGTGATTTATGATAAGGGGGTTCATTGTTTCAATCAAATCTGAAGCGGGGAATTGAATTTTTTTCTTTAATCATATAATATGTTTTCAATTGGATTTGGATTCTCAATTGTAATTTTTTCATCTATAATTTTGCTGACATCATCATAATGTTGCATAATTTTTCAAAATTCATTCCATAATTTATTCCCTTCTAAATTCACAAAATTTGATATTTATATAATTTTCAAATTTTCCATTTTTAGAATTCTTGAATCTATAGAAACCAAACTCCAAAAAATATCAATTTTCTATTATTACAATATATATTATTACTATTATTTATTATTTAGCGTCGTAGATTGCATGAAAATCATAAAATTAAATTAAATTTTCTTGAAATCGTGACAGTTTATGTAACAATTTTATCTATTGTACGGGCATAGTGATTATATATATCTATGTATCATGACGCGATTGTTACACGGTAGGGGCATTACGTTTTAAGTATTATTCTTTACTGTTGTTCCAATTAGATAAATTTTTTAAAATTATTGCACACAAAAATTTTATGTTGCTACTTATCATGCATAAAATTCTAGATCTGTAAATAAAAAAAAAAATCTTTTTTCTGTTAGAGAAATTATAA
Source organism: Nyctanthes arbor-tristis (assembly GCA_963692815.1). NCBI lineage: Eukaryota > Viridiplantae > Streptophyta > Magnoliopsida > Lamiales > Oleaceae > Nyctanthes > Nyctanthes arbor-tristis. Next base: position 14,401 of record CAVNYN010283130.1, on the reverse strand, counting down.
TTCAGCCACTATTGATCTCCATGATCAGGTTTCTTAATGAAAGTATTCCGAATATAGAACAATTTGGAGTTAGTGTAATTTTATCAATATACAAGTTTTGTCAACGCAAAGTTAACTCACTAATCTAGATAATACAAAAAAAAAAAGAAAGAAACCCCTTCATTAAAACAAAATTTTAAAAAAATTTTGAAAAACTTATAAGCCTCATATTTCGAGTTTTAAAAATTAAGTTTTTCTTATTTGAAAATTCATCGCGAGTTTTCAATAATTTATATTAGTTTATTAGTTTTTTATATTTCTTTTTTATTTCAGTTTGCTCATTTATTTCTTTTTTTGTCAGCATTTATAAATAATTATGAGTTTTTATAATTTTTTATTATCCGCTACCGATGCAAATTTAACAGCGAGTAACTGTTCAATTTCTTATTGATTAGTATTTTTTTAAGAATTATTCTTCCTGCTACTGAATTATTTAAAAATAAAGGCATTATAAACTAATTTTCTGGTATTATCTCTATTTATTTATTTATTATTTATCTTTGTTTGATTTTCAAAATTTTCTTTTTAGAGTTTTTGATGATATGGAAATCAAAATTTATTTCAAAATAGCTTATATTATAAATGGAAACTTAGATTATAATAACTTAGAACAAATCGACTGATTTATTTTTTTGTGCAATAAAAATCTATTTATCTGATCACACCAACAGCTAAAGACACACATAATATAATTCTGTCATAATAATATACAACTAAATTTTATTTTCTTGAAATTTATAATCTAACTTGAAAATCTTTGTGACTATTTTTTTAATCTTTGTTTCTATATCATTTGTTGCAACGATTAGGTTGTCGTGGATGTAAAAAAAATTATTTTCTTTGTCTTTTTTCTCTATAGATGTGAAGCTTTCAAAATATCGATTGAATTTATGTTGTTATTTCATTTGATTTAATTATTATATTGTGACTATTTATTGTTTTTCACAATTTATGTAATGAATTTTTTTATATGAAATATTGAGAATTTATCTCGCCATGTAACGTACCGGTTGAATATTAATTTATTGATATTTTAATTTGACAAAGATAATAATGATTTTAGAGAACATTTTGTGAATAAAGAGATATGAAATCCACAAGAAGAAACGAAACTGCACAAAATAATTACTCTCTCAAATCTAATTATCTGATCTTATCAAAAGGAACTTTTTTAGGATGTCGCACATATATAGTCTCCATTTATATTAAAAGTCTAATATCCCTTTCATTTCTTTAAAAATATATCCATATTTAATATTTTAACTAGATTTTTTCACCCGTACGTTGCACGGGTAGAGTTATAATGTAAGTTTATATCGAAATTGACGTATGAGTGTAGATATCTTGTCATAAATAAAGTACAATATACCAGTTGTATCGTATAAAATTACGAATTGATATAAGAATTACAATTCACTATGGGATATTTATAATAAAATACTTGAGTTCATAATTTTGATCTCATCTAAACACGTCGTGTAAATTCTCATGTCCAACCTATATAAAGTTATAACAATTAGCAGTCAAGTAATTAGGGATGATAATTTGAAACATCAACTTATAAACTTTTGGAGGCCTGCCCCTAATATGATTGACTCGCCACGCCTAATCAGAGCAAAAGGATAGGTATGGGGCAATATTGTCTACCCCACAGTGGGTCTAGGGTGGGTGCATGTCAGGTTGGACCAGCGCCTATAGACCCTGACCCACTAAGCATTTTCTTTCTTTTTTAAAAAAAATATAATTCTAAAAATGTGTAGAAATAGTTAGATACGACAATTTGACTTATCGACCTATAAATTTGTGGCAATTTATTTTTATTTTTTATTATATTATTATTTTTGAAAGGATTTTTCTATCGAATTGAAAGAATCATGTTATTATATTAGTTAATGTTTGGAACTTTAAAATTCTAAATAAAAGTTTTGATTTATTCTATGTTCATAAATTAACAATGCGTTGCATATATAACATTAATTGATAGGGAGAGAATTATGCAATGAATTTTGAAAAATTATGCAACATCATGATATGTCAGTAAAATTATGGGCGGGAAAATTTCTATTGAGAATTCAAATCCAATTGAAAACTCTTTTATTATATATTATATGATTATAACTATCAATTTTGAATTTTACTTACAAAAAAGGTATGTCGGGAGGGTACTTTCTCATGTGTTTGAAAATTTTTATCTAAACAGATATCCAGTGAATACGTGTATGTACATATCCGATATATATTATTAGACTGTTAACTAATAATATGAAATAAGTTAGATGGTTTGAAAGTGAAATATAATAAATCATTAATCGAGTATATAAGATGGTAACTATTAATATAGTATCAAAATTATATATTTATTGTTTTTGTTATGTAAATCCGATAACACATCTTTGTCCAATATTTTATAAGGCGGGTCAATATAGTTTGGGTCATGGGGAGGGTGAAACGCCACCGCGGTCCATGAAAAGACTCATAAATTTTCTTCCTTTCAATTAATGTTATGTGCAACGCATTATTAATTGATGAACGTAGAATAAATCAAAACCTTTATTTAGAATTTTAAAGTTCTCAACATTAACTAATATAATCACATGATTCTTTCAATTCGATAGAAAAATCCTTTCAAAAAATTAATATAATAAAAAATAAAAATAAATTGCTACAAATTTATATATGTCGATTAGTCAAATTGTCGTATCTAATCATTTCTACACATTTTTAGAATTAAATTTTTTTAAAAAAATGCTTGGTGGGTCACAGATCTATGGGGCAGGTTCAATCTGACCTGCACCGGCCTTAGACCTTCTGTGGAGTAGACAATATTGCCTCATACCCATCCTTTTGCTATGATCAGGCATGGCGGGTCAATCATATTAGGGGCAGATCCCCACAAATTTATGGGTTGATGTTTTAAATTATCATCCCTAGTTATTTGACTGTCAATTATTATAATTTTATATAGGTTGGACATGTGAATTTACACGATGTGTTTGGTAAGACCAGAATTATGAACTCAACTATTTTACTATAAATATCCGATAGTGAATTGCAATTCTCATATCAATTCGTAATTTTATACGATACAACTGGTATATTGTACTTTATTTATGACATAATATCCACACTTATACGTCAATTTTGATATAAACGTACATTATAACTCTGCCCGTGTAACGCACGGGTGAAAAAATCTAGTATTATGGAAAAGGGGAATCTCGTCTGGGTGGGAAATTGAAATTTTTGGTAGGAAATTGAAATATTTTGGTGGCAACATTACTAACAAAATCACCAACTAAGGCTTTGTTTGGTTTCTTTTATTTTGTCCATTTATAAATTTACCTATCATGATTTGACTGTCGATTTGATAATTACTAGATAATCATCACACATTTCAAATTTCAATTAAATCTTTACCACTCATTTTCACTCATTATAAATTCCCTTTATAATTTGATTTTATAAATCTAACAAAACGACCCTAAGAAATGTATTGGAGAATTTATAATTAATTCTACATTTAATTTTATTAATTATGCCAACGGACTTCCAACGTAATCGTACTAACGGAATTTTTATTGTTGGCAAATCTGTTGGTAGCTAAAATATCTTATATAAAAAACAATTAATAATGATATATTCAAGATCCGTTAGTAATCCGTTAGTATTATGTTGGAAGTGGCAACAGAAAATGGAGCGTTGGTAATTTCCCGTTAGTATTGCCACATATTCTTGTAGTGGTAGTACTTCAGTGCCAGTCACGTTCTGCCGATTCTTGATAGTACTCTAATATCTTCTAGTCATCTCATATAATTTCTAAATGGTTTTCAGGTGTTTCAAGAACTTAATATGTGGTCACCAACTCTGCTCCTAAACGAAGACTCCTGAAGGATGACCTTACAATTTCTAATTCTTCATTTGTAATGCTTTATACTTGTTTAATTTGTATTTGGCCACATTCTTCAATTCGAAATCAACATGGTAACAATTACTAGTATAGCTAGCCATGGACTCACATAAATAAATGAGAAGTATAATATCGAAACAACCAAACTTGAGAGTTTCAAAGTGGGCAAAAGAAACCTGCATAAAGTTTCTTCATTGTTTTACATCTTAAAATTTAGGGTATATTTCTTTGATCTATGTTTGGTTGAAACTTGCCAAAGGCAATCTAGAAGATTCCATGGTTAAGGCATCTCATTCTCAAGCACTCTGAACCTTGAATTGATCGCGATTCTTAATTTCCGTGATGAGTACTTTCCCACAACTAAAACGGTTTCCTTTCTTCAACTGACGCGTCCAGTTGAAATTGAATTAGTTACATGATTACCTTCTAGAATTTGATCTCCGGTGCCTAAAATTCTCATACCTCTGATATTAAATTCGTGTGAATGATTGACTAATTCTTACAAATTTTTATGTAATAAAATGCCACTAAAAGACTTAACTATTTTGTTTTGTATTGGATAAATTTGTTTCTGATGTCTACATTGGCTGCTAAGCAAACGAATTAAACAATCACAAGTTGCTTTTGGCTACATCGGCCACAAAAACATTATAAAAACCAAGAAGTTGTGGAGTAATTAATTGGTTAAAAAATCAAATGGTTTCATTTGAACCACTCCGAGGACTTCAATCGAAGAAAAATTATGCTAGGAACCTTTTTGTATCTTTATAGGACACACGGTAAAAATAATAATATTCCGAAATTTGACCTTTTAAGCTAGTTCCAAGTCTTCTTTGTTGCCATCCTAACATTACTTGAATTGACAATCTTTTATTAATCTGTGAGCCCAAAAAAAACGCATTATTGACATTTAATTGAAACATCCAGCCTCAACAGGACGTGTCCAGTTATTATTTTATTCTAAATTGTTATTATTTTATTCTAAATTTGGATTACAAAAGCCATTACTTTACTTTTCTTATCAAGAGTACTGGAGTCCTCCTGCAATGCGCATTCTCAATCCAAGATTCTTTCTTTCACATGTAAATCAAATGATTTAAGGATTTTCCATATTTCTAATAATACAAAATGGAAGTTGTTGGTGTGCAAGCCAGCCCGTTGATTGAGAAATGTACATTGACCTTATCATGAAGCCAAAAAAAAAAAAAAATTGCAATGAAATACATATTATAGGAGACAAGAAAAAGGTAGGTTGGTTGATTTGCCTAATTTCTATACCTTGTCGCAGCCGTCAGATTGGAACATATACTGTCTTTTATATGTTACTGCTGATATATCAACGCAAAGCAAATTAAAGTCTGACTGCTAATTGCATTTTGTGTAAGATCCGATGTGGCTCCCGAAGCAGTTAATTCTCTTGCCCATATATTTGAGTAGATGCTTCAGCATCAACACGTCGTTCTTGATTCTTTCTTGCAACTTGCTGTTCTAGATTTCTCCATATTGTTATCATAATTTCTCCATATTGTTATTATAATAATTCTTGATTCTTCCAGCAACTTCAAGTAAGGGTAGTAATAGCTACAAAAAAATATCAACATCAACTGGACGTTCTTCGTAGAAAACTAGTTGGTGATGATTCTTCAGCTCTGGAAGCTGTTAATTCTGTTGCCCATATATTTGAGCAGATGCTTCAACATCAACATGTCGTTCTTCGTAAAAGAAAACTAGTTGCATCTCTCCTTGAAAAGGTGAATTCCTTTCGAGAGATTCTCGAAAATTCTTCCCAAATTATGGGCAGCGAAAGAATAGATTCTTTGAGGAGTCAAATCATAAAATTAGCATTTAGTGTAAAGCATTTCCTTAAATGCTACATTGAAGATCAAGTTCCAGTACGTTCATGGCAAGAGATCAGCATCACAATCTCACCTCGATGCTTGAAGACAGTGAGAGGGCGAATTCATTTCATAAGGAAACGGGTGATGAAGATTGAGGGGGAGATCCGTCGACTACAAGACCTGCAGCTAAGGAGTCATTCCTCTACTGCTGGTGTATTGGACAGTGCTTCCGTTGATACCACCGTGGTGGGTCTTGATAGTGATTTCACAGAGATCAAAACTCGGCTGGTTAGAGCTGAATCAAAGGCATTCCAACTTGTTTCAGTTGTTGGCATGGGCGGAATTGGTAAGACTACCCTCGCAGCAAAAGTTTATAAAGATTCTTATATTTTGAGTCATTTTGATATTCGAGCTTGGGTCACAGTGTCACAATCTTATACGCTGGAAAAGATCCTAATCGACATTATAGATTCCTTGAAAATTCTCAATCAACACATGAGTCAAGAGAGCGATATACAAAAAATTAAAGAGTATCTTTATAAGAGTCTAAAGGGTAGGAGGTACCTAATTGTAATGGACGACGTATGGGACTCCAAGTTTTGGGATGATTTGAAGAGAATCATTCCAGATGACAAAAATGCAAGTCGAATCTTGATGACTACCAGACTTGAGAAAGTGGCTGTCCATGCCAACTCACATCCGCCTCTTCATCGTATGCGTTTTTTAGATGAAGATAAGAGTTGGAACTTATTTTGTCACAAGGTGTTTGGAGAAGGTCAACCCCCTCCTGAATTGGAAAAGATCGGGAAGGAGATAGTCCAAATTTGTCAAGGACTTCCACTTGCAATTATTGTTCTGGCAGGCTTTCTCTCCAAGGCTGCCAAAACTCAAGATTATTGGAGATATATCGCTAGAAATTTAAGTTCAACAATAATTCGTAATGATGAGAAGTGCTCAAAAATGCTATCCTTAAGTTATAGTCATTTGCCTCCACATCTGAAAGAGTGCTTTCTCTATACTGGAATTTTTCCAGAGGACCATAAAATTAAAGTTTTTAGGCTTGTCAATATGTGGATTGCTGAGGGATTTATAAAACAGGTGGATTCTAAAAGCTTAGAAGATGTGGCATATGAGTACTTGTTGGATCTTATCGATAGAAATCTTATTATGGTTGATGAATTGAGCTCCACAAGCAAAATTAAAGCACTCAAGATTCATGATCTCGTCAGGGACTTTTGTGCAAGTGAAGCCAAACATAAGATGTTTTTTCTCTCCACTGATAAGAGCCTCCATGGTATTCCTGTAGGAGCTGTTTTCCGTCTTCTGGTTGTTCATCCAAATGGAACAAATATTTTTCCTACTGATGAAAAGAAACTTTTCTCATTACTGGTGAGCTCTGTTGTTTCTTTCGATCAATTTTTTAGAATTTCCAGAGGGCTTCCCAATCCAGGGCAGCTTAGTGTGTTTGACACAGAGACAGTAGCAGGAATTCTTCCTTTTTATATTCATGGTGAAAAGAAGGAATCAAATTTTGAAAATCTGAGGTACCTTGCGAATGTATACGAATTTTTTGATAGATTATCATCCAGTACGATCCGAAATTTGCAAACCTTAATTCTTTCTTCTCGAAGTTACTCCATGAGAGTAACAAACGAAGTGTCAATTTGGGATATGCCAAGACTTAGACATGTCAAGGTGGACGGACTAAGTATTTCTGATCCTATTGAGGGGAAAAATTCTGATGTTGTTCTGGAAAATTTACAAACGCTGTCCCAAGTGGTAAAATGTAAATGGTCCAAAGGGATCCTAGAAAGAATTCCAAATCTGAAGAAATTGAAAATCTTCTTGTATGAATTTGATGGAGATTGGCTACATTTCAGTTTGGATCATGTTCATAATCTTGAAGAATTAAAATTCTCAGCTGAAGATCCTAACCTCACTCTCCCACCTTCACTGAAGAGAATCCCACCTTCACTCAGAAAGTTAACTATAGTGAATTGTTCTCTTACTCCGAAGGATATGGAGATGATTGGTTGTTTGCCCAATCTTGAAGTGCTCAAACTAGAATCTTGTTACATAAAAGGTCGAGTGTGGAAAACAGCTGAAGGGGAATTTTTGAACCTGAAGTATTTACGGCTTCAGAACCTCGATAGGCTGACGCTCTGGAAAGCTGACAGCATCATTTTTCCAAATCTTGAATGCCTAATTATCGTTTCGTGCAACGATCTGATGGAGATCCCTTGTGGTATTGGAGAAATACTAACACTTCAATTGATCGAGTTACGTGATTGTGACGATTTATTACTCAAAGCTTCGGTAAAGAAGATCCAAAAGGACCAAGAGGAATTCGGAAATGATGTCCTTCAAGTTCACATCACAAAATCAAAACCGTTGTACTCGTTGAAAGGTAAAGGCCGTATGATTTATCATTCACTTTTACAGAATACTAATAAAGTTGAGGCGCAGTTACTTACATTTCTTTATTTTTAAATAGGTCCAGTTGCGGTTTATGGAGGACAAGTACTACAGTAGCTAGGAGAATAAAAGTGAACCGGAAGGGCCCGGTTTTGCATGGAGCAATTTTGAAGGGGTGTCTGTCGAAAATGCACGAAATTTCATTTTCAATGAAGTTGGAGTTTCTATTATCGCCAAATATAGCTAGCTTCAGGCCGTACTTATTGTATTTCAAAATTTTCTTGCACGTTTAAGTTTTGAATCGAGAGGACATCTTTAGGAGGATGTTTGTGTTAATGCTATTAACTCTTTCCTGATGGTGTATGAGAGTTCGACTATAGCTTTATAATTTTAATTCCTTATTTTTATATTGTGGTCTCATTAGTTAGTCTTTTTATAATTTTCTACTTGTTGCTCAACTAGCGTAGTATTTAAGTTTACATTTGTTTGCTAGGGTTCCTTGGTGATTTGAATAATAGTTTTCATCGAACCTTTAGAGTTCTTTCTTCTCTTTCAATACACATCTTCGGTATTTCAGAGAGGAAAACAACAAATTTGTATTAAAATCGATTATTCGGCATTAATATGTGAATTAACGAGTAATTTCGCGGTATTTAGCTTATTATCATGTTCATCATTTTTTTAACAAGCTTCCGCTACATCATTTCCTTAATGATTGAAGGAGGAAATAGAAATAGCATATGATCGCCTCGATCTGATTAGTTTAGCTAATTTTTATTTTGAAGTTGAATGAGTTTGCTAACAGTTGTATTACTGTGTTAGAAAAATTAGCTTTTACTGTATTGAAGAAACAAGCAACTATTTAGAAGAAAATAAGCTAATTGTTTGGTAAATTATCATTTACAACTGCGGTCTATATAGAAAAGAATAATGTGATTTATCTAGACTGGACCGGTTGACATTTTCTCGTCGGATGATAAATAGGTAGATGTCTCCATGTATTTATAACTATCCACCCATCCAACTAAACTAGAGACCTATCTCTAGTCTAGATAAATAGCACTACTAAAAAAAATATTTAAGGGTTTGGAGATAATAAATGGTTCGCTACTGTATTGATATATATAAAAGGATATTTATCTTAATAATAATCTCAAAATAGTTTATTATATTTTATTTTTTAATTTATTTTCAGTTGATTTTTCGCCCGAACAAATGTATAGTTTTTTCTTTTTTTTTTTTTTAATTTTATGTTAATTCTAATATACAATTTCATTATGCAATTATTTTATTCCCATAGCTCTGATATTAAATTCTCGTGAAGGATTGACTAATTCTTACATGTAATTCAAATTTTGGATATAAAACCTTGGAATTTTGTTTTCTAAAAGAATTTACTTAACTTTTTTTCCCCTCTTTTATTTGATAATTTGTTCCTGATGTCTACATAGGATGCTAAGACGTACTAATTAAGAAATCACAAGTTTCTTTCGGCTACATAGGCTTCAAAAATATTATAAAAATCAAGTAGTTGATTAAAAAGTGAAATGGTATAATTTGAACCACCCCCAGGACTTCAATCAAAGAAAATTTATCATAGGAACCTTTTTGTATCTTTATAGGAAATACGATAAATTTAATAATACTCCCAAATTTCTCCTTTTAAGTTAGTTGCAAGTCTTCTTTGTCAATCTGTGCGCCTGAATAGAGAAGCATTATTGACATCTAATTATCAAGCCTTGGGTGGCAGCTATGGTCAATACTTGTCTAACAGTGACAAGATCGGCTACTGCCTACTAGTGCAAAAGAACATGATAACTTGTGAAGACTTATAAAGATTGATGTTCGTTGTGATTACTTGATTTCTTTCTATAATTCGAAGCTCGTTTTTGAAGAAAATAAGATGCATGTGAGCATAGGGAGATCAGTAATCTGAATACAAAGAGGTTTTTTTGTACTTTGACTTTGTATTCACCAGGTCGTAGGAAGTCAACATAGGTCGAAGGTCAACAGAGGTCAACGGTCCTGAGAGTAGGCCTTGAGCGCCTCACCTAACCCAGTGACCAGTCAACCCAGTGGCCACAAGATCTAATGGCTCAGTTTCGTGACCTTAAAGACAGCCTCACTCTTTCAGTCCCGCGGCTTAGGGCATACAGACTCCTCGCTCGCGAGCTCACGGGTGTCTCAGCTAAAAGTCGCGACCAAGCCAGTGTAAAGAGCACGCCAACTCTGCAAAAGCTTGGAAGCCCACGTGAAAAACCTTATCCCTTACGATTGATGGGACCTCCGCATTGAGTACAACATGGAGGTTCTTTGTACCACACGCGGTTCAGACAACCAATGGTTAAAAAGAGGAGGTCTAATCTCAGTCGATTACACCATTGTGTCATTCATGTGGGATCACAATAATGTTGTAATCATCATTCCCAAGTGAAGGGCAATTGTGCACTATAAATAGAGGCAAACAGAAATAGGAAAGGGTTCGACACCTAAACTCTCATTCTTCTTGTTTTCTAAACATTGTATTATCTCATTTATCACAAACATTCTTGGCTCCTTCTTCCTTTATCGCTTATACCGATTATAGCACGAATATCCTGTAAATATAAATCTTGTTTGTTGAGTCAAAAGCTAAATTTGGCATCAATAAATTGGCGCTGTCTGTGGGAACTTACAGAAAGTTGTGCAAAGCAAACACTCAGTGAAATCTAACTTCCGGTGAAAGGAAATGAGTGGAAGACGTTCCGAGAGTCAAAAGACAAGAACAAATGATGTCAGACTGCCTCCCGGCTCCCGCGAAGACCGGGGCATATCCAGTGCCGGCCTTTCACAGCCGGTGTCGGCAACGGAACTTCCTGGCAACAGGATGAGGCCCTTACCAAAGAAGTGCTGCGGTTACAACAGTACAGCCTGTCAACTCCCCAACAAGGTAGCAAGATACTCCCAATGAAGGCAAATTCTTCAAAGAAGCGCATCAACGGGGGATCAAGCCACGCCTCAATGCAAGGGTCCCACCGGCCAGTCCCCAACACGGCGGCCGCTCCAAATTCCCTTAAAGATGCGGCCGGAAGTCGCGCTCGCCCTAGATTGGCCCCATGGCCTGCGCAAGGCCTGAAGAGGCCAAGATAGCCTGAGACTCTGCGGCCAAGCGGCCACTTACAAAAGAGGAAGGGCCCACTCACCCGTAAAGATAAAGGTCAAACCCTCATCGACAAGCTCTTTGAGGTTCCCGGCCAATCCTTCCACAAGCCCACAAGCTGGGTGCAATAAGGAAACGATTGAGCGACCTTAGAGAAGAACCTTCTAACCTAACAGAGGATCAAGGACCGTCTGCCCCAACTAGGTTGGTCACCGCCCTCAATGAGTCTGTGGAATACTTATTTGACCTCCTGGCGGCGACCCAATCCTGCTCAAGCCAAAGCCCATGAAAAGGCAAGTGAAGAATGCAGACCAATCAAAGGACTGTAGGTATCACAGGGTCATAGGACACATCACAGAAGACTGTAGGGACCTAAAGCGTGAGATTGAGTGGTTGATTGGTCGGGGATACTTGGGCGAACACATAGCAATTCGCCAAAGGCTGGACACACAAGCTCGTCCCCTGGCTGACCTTGAAACCTGAGCTCTACAGAACCAACCTCCCACCGAGGCCCACATGCTCAGCAGCGAGGGCCTTGACACGGAGGGTTCTGATGGACAGAGGCGAGGTCTTGTGAGTAAAATTTTCTATCACTCGACTAAGAAGTACTTTCCCCCCTCAAGTGGGCTCCTTCTCCCTACGCGACATAGATTCCAGCGGCCAGCTTAACCTCCATGTGAGTGCCCTAACTATTACCATGACAGTCGCGGGTGTTAAGATCTATAAGACCTTAGTAGATAGTGGCAGCACTGTGAACGTTATTTATTGGAACGCCTTCGAACAAATGCAGATCGATCGAAAGGTCGTCAAGCCTTGTAGAGCTAAACTCTAAGGCTTCACCGGGGATCAGATGAAGGCCAAGTATCAGGTCACGCTCCCTGTGGAAATAGGGGACGAGATGCATACTATAAGAATTCTCGCGAACTTCTTCATAGTGGACGCGTGCAAGCGCCCTCGGGTTACAATGCCATACTAGGACGTCTCATCTTATACGAGCTTAGGGACATGACCTCTATATTCTACTTCACTATGGAGTTTCCCACCCACCAGAGAATTGCCATCATACATGGTAGCCAGTCAACCTCGCCCGAGCCTAACTAGGAGCATGTCACAGGTATAAAATCCCTCCTGGAAATTCATACCCTTGACCCGAGGGTTAACGACCTCTGCGCACTAGCTCGCCCGGGTGACGATCTTGAAATCATAAAACTGAGTGACATAAGGCTAGAGGTTGAACTCAGAATTAGGGCCAAGCTGAAAGACCCAATGAGGACCCAGCTCATCCAGTTCCTGAAGCAAAATCTGGATGTCTTCGCGTGGGTCCACAAGGATATGGAGGGGATCGATCCAAAGCACGCTTGCCACAAACTCAATGTCGATCCTAAGGCAAAACCCGTAAAGAAAAAGAGGCGTCCTCTCAACAACAAAAGGTACATGGCCTTAGCCAAGGAGGTGGACAAGCTATTGGGGAACAAGTTCATAAAGGAAGCTCTGTATCCTCAGTGGGTAGCTAATCCGGTCCTGGTCAAACATAGTTTTTCCTTGCCCAGAATCGACCAGATGGCCGACGCTACAGCCGGCCACGAGCTGTTGAGCTTCATGGACGCTTATTCCAGTTACCATCAAATCTCTATGCACCCAGCTGACGAGGAACACACCTCGTTCATCACTGATCGAGGGCTCTATTGTTACAAGATGATGCCATTTGGATTGAAAAATGCCAAGGCTACTTATCAACGGCTGGTAAACTCTATGTTCAAAGACCAGCTTGGCAAGACTATGGAGGTTTATATCGACGACATGCTCGTCACAAGCCTTGGAGCAGAACAACATATCGAGGACCTCTCCCGAATGTTCTAGGTCCTCAGAAGTTACAGGATAAAGCTCAACCCCAAGAAGTGTTCCTTCGGAGTAGCCTCTGGAAAGTTTATGGGCTATATAGTCAATCAAAGAGGAATCCAGGCGAACCCAGAAAAAGTGAAAGCGATTCTTGACATGGAGCCTCTGAAATCAGTAAAAGAGGTCAAGCGCCTCACATGGTGGTTCACCGGGCTGAGTCATTTGGTGTCGTGGTCTATGGACAAATGCAAGCCTTTCTTTGAGGTCATCAGAAAATCAAAGGAGTTTGCATGGACAGAAGAGTGCCAGGTCACTTTCGTCAAATTGAACAAACATCTTTCCTCCCCTCATCTGTTGTCTAAACATTTATCGGGGGAAACGTTGTGTCTGCATTTGGCCGTCGCGGAATCATCAATCAGCATGGTCTTGGTCAGAACAGAAGGTCAGCTTCAGCTCTTAGTCTATTATGTAAGCCATGCTTTATACGTCGCGGAGCTCAGATATCCCCCATGGAGAAGCTTGCTTACGCTCTCGTAGTCGCTTCCAAGAAGCTCCGACCTTACTTTCTTGAGCATACAATCGACGTCCTGATGAGCGCTCCTCTAAGGCAGATTCTTCAAAAACCCGACCTATCGGGTCTCTTGGTCAAATAGTCGATAGAACTCAGTCAGTATGACATCAACTATAAACCGAAGACCGCCATCAAGGGACAGGCCCTAGCCGACTTCATAGCTGAGCTCACTTCTGCTGAGCCCAACCTCAGCGACACAGACCCTTTGATTTGGGAACTATACACCGACGGATCCTCCACAAGCCACGCTTCTGGAGCCGGAATCGTCATCCTCAGTCCCACTGGGAATTATTACTGCCAGGCTATTAGGTTTGGCTTCGTCGCGACAAACAACGAAGCTGAATATGAAGCTGTCTTAGCTGGGGTCAGCATGGCAAAATCAATGGGCATCAAAAGGCTAATCATCAAGAGTGATTCTCAGCTCGTTGTAAACCAAACGAGCGGTGTCCATGAAGTGCGAGGCGAAAAGCTCTCCCGATACCAGAGCAGACTTGTGGAAGAGCTTAACGATCTAGATCACTTCGAGATCATGCGAATCCCAAGAGCTGAAAATAGCCACACAACCAGATATCAATAAATGCAAAACGCCAAGCGAGAAAGTGATGCAAATCAATTATGAGACCTTTCTGGAAAATTTAAGCCTCCAAAAATTG
>CAVNYN010283126.1:0-15535 GCA_963692815.1 Nyctanthes arbor-tristis | reverse complement strand
AAAGAAGAAAAACAAAAGGACTCGTTTGGCATTGTTTATTTTTTCCGATCTATTTATAAATTTACCTACCATGATTTGACATTTGATTTGACGACTACTCAACAATCACCAAACATTTCAAATTTCAATTGAATCTCCACCATTTATTTTCATTCTTTATAAATTGACCTTATAAATCTAAACAAACGGGCTCAAAATTGGCAAAATCATGACATATGGTGGACAGATTGTTACTTCCCCCAGTGATGTGGCCAATCATTTCCAAATGTATTTCGAGACCCACTTGGTAAGTACCAACCCTACAACTGAGAATATTGTAGATGGGACGTGTGGTGTAACCACTTATCAGGGTCGACAGTGTCTAGAGTCTAGACCAACTATTTACAAAGGAGGAGGTGGGTAGGCCACAAGGAGATGAGACCACATAAAGCACCAGAACCAGGACCCAATGGTTTTCACGCCATTTTTTTTCCAACGCTTGAACAACTATTCATATATGTATATAACCAAGAAGGAACAATGTCAGATTTCCAATGCATTTCTTTCTTCATTTTATTTTTACATTGAACAAGTTATTGTGCACTTAGGCCTCTCTTGCAGTCCCTAGGACTCGAAAAAAGCAACATTAACATGCTGTAATCTATATATTAATTAAATGAAAGGAGCTGCGGTATTTTTATACTGTAATTTTCCCGTCAAAAAATCTGTTAGTATAGTCCTTTTAGACATTTTATTTAATATTGTGGTAGTCTGTGTGGTATTCTGAATTTTTTAATTTTCTTTTAAAATTTTTTATTTACTTTTGTCTTATCCATTCACCATTTTGAAATAAAATTTATTATTAAATTTAAAATTAATAGATAATTATCATCATTTAATTTTTTAAATTATAGATAAATTTGATTATATAATTGTTTAACATATCTTGAAATTTGTAATTTATAATTAGTAAAAATTAAACACACACACACATATATATATATCGTTATTGTTATTTTAAGTTAATTGAAAATTATAAGTGTAATTTTTTCTTAATTTTTCTCGGTATAAATGAATATTAATAATTATAACTATTTTATATATGAATATTTGTATGTATTATTAATTTATATAATCTTCATACTATCTGATTTTATTGGTTTCGAATAAGAAATATTTTCACGGTACACGTAACTGCCTAACTAGTAATTATTTCATACGATGTCATTTATCTAAATTAGTGCAAAAAAATAATGATATTTATTTGCGTTAATGATAACAGTCATGTTAAAATTTATTGCAAACTATAGTTACTTTAAGATGACAAGAAAAAAATTACATTATTAATTGGTTGATGTTAAAAATTAATTATTCTTTATTGGTAACATAATCTTATAAAATTTCAGCATACAACAAAAAAATAAAAAAAAATAAGAAAATAAACTTATAAAATTTCATATTATTTATTTTTAAAATAATTTGATATGTATTCTTCCTGTGCAAAGTACGGGTGAGAATCTAGTACAAATAAAGAGAGAACACAAAACTCTTTTAGTGGAACCACAGGTAACAAGAACATGTCAATTGATCATATAAAGAAGAAAAATACAGGCTTTGAGCAAATGTGTTTTGCATGAACTAACATACCTTGATTTAACAGATCGTTTATTAGTTGGCCAAAAAAATCTACCAGTTTTTCCCCAGAAAACATTTTTCCCATCCCCTTGGATGGTGTATCAGTGTATATACACACAATTACACAATTTTCTCTAGCTTAGCCGAACCTTTTTAAACTTCTCAGAATTGACTCCTAAAACTAAAAGTTAGCTCTACTCCGGTTGCGCTCTTCCGATCTCTAAAGCCAACGCGTTGTTAACTTTGCTGAAGCGCGAACTGGAGGTGGTGTTTTTGCATTCCTATTTTCATTTCCATCTGCAGAAGAAAAAATTCTAGTGTTAATCTCTCTGTTCAGAAAATGGTTGCATGTTCAAGTAAAAAATTATTTGACTTACAAGAGTCAGTTGAAACACCTCCTAGTGAAGATCGCCTGGATGGTTGAATACCAGTCAGTGACTGCCTCCTATGAGCCCTTGCATTAGAATGAATTGGTGACTTTGCATCGCGTATGGTGCCATTTCCATTGACAGGTATGGCTGCTTCAGTCGGTTTCTGTTGGTTCCTGTGATTTGGATTGAATTTCTTGAGGATATTTTCAACCATGTGTTGAAATGGACAGTTTATGATGCTACGATGAAGTGAAGACTTGGTGCAATATTTGGTACAAAGCAGGATTAGAGAGTACAACAATTATGCACAGAGAATAGGATTAGAGAGGAAAACAATTCCGTACCTCTTCTCAGACCCATTAATTAATTTACCAATAGACCGGAGTGATTTCCTTATCTGAGATCCCTTGCCATAAGTACTATTAGTTGAGTAAGGCGTTTGAAATTCCAAAGACGCGGAACTGTCATTTTGCTGCAATTTCTGAATATCATTTCTTGATTCCAGATGTAGATCAGGTGTTTTGGCATTTTGAAAAGATGGAGACTTCATTGCGGTATCAACTTTTACCACATGACCTTTGAAAGTGGAACTTGTTGGACTCTTAGGAACCCGATGATGATCTGAGACCATCAGAGTTCCACCATTGTATTTAGGTCCTTGTGTCTGATTATGGTTTTCTAAGGAAGTTAGTTCTGGCTTCACAGGCTTGCTTCCAGCTTCTGTTGATTTTTTCTGTTCAGAATCCTTGTTTAGGTACCTTGGTCCCTCCAAACTTGATCTTTGTGAATGAGCCTTCACAGGAGGAGTTTTGGATCCCCTTGCGTCATCAGAATTCTTTGTCTCCATTGGTAAGTTACTAGCATTCTCAATACTTAACCTTCTGGGACGAACAGGTGTTCGCTCAATCATTTGTTTTGGCCTCTCACATGGTGTTCTTGCCTCTTCCTTTAAGTTTTTAACCGGAGTCGCAATTCCCTTGATGGCCAGTGTGCTTCTGAGATTCTCAATCTGTAGAAGAAGTTTAAGGAAATCAATGAGTGCATGCTAAAAATTATCCCAACTCCAAATGGCTCCAGTTTAAAATCCTGAGAAGTAGCTCAACTCCCCCAACTCAGAATATTTACCTGTGCTTTAAGCTGTAGCACTTCAGCACTCTCTTTGTTTGCACAAGCTGCACCAAGTTCAACAGTCGAGACCCTCTGAGCAAATTTTAAAGTACTTATTGTTTCTCCAAAAGAATCTCCTTCCGGTCTCACGTGAGCAAACATCAATGTTTTAGCATTTCCTCCTGCTCAATATTAAAACCAGGATCAGTATACATATATCATAATATATTTGACTATATATGTGAAAATTAGCTTCTCAACCGTGCAATCCTTCTGTATTTGACATTTTTTTTTTTTGACATTTCATTCAAATACATTCCAGTAAGGAGGAGAGGACACTATGGAACAGTACTCTCAAATTTAAAAAGAAATTTAATTCTTGTCCATTGCATTACCCAGTGCTGCCTTACACTGCATATGAGAGTAGCCCTCAGATGTTTCCAATAATCATAGTCTAATTAAGGCGGATTGCCTGATTATCAAGTCAGCAGGTATCATCAACACCAAGGCTATGACTTGGGTAGTATCAGACTGCTAAACTGTTTTATAGGAGTGAAAGAGTTGAATAATCTAATTGTATAACTACCTAAAGCGTTCTGCAGAAGTAACGTCAGTTTGCTGTTTCTGTAAGGAATATGAGAATTCTTTTGTGCCAAGGCTGCGATAACGTCTCCCAAACAAGCAAGTGACTTATTTATAAATTGTGCTTCTTTGAGTCCTTCTCCGGTAACTTCTGATTTATCGACCCGTTCGCTGCCTGCAAGATCCACCAAATGGAGGCAACTTTGACGTATGCTCCCAGAGACATCATTGCCGTGTACATGTACAGTCAAGACACTGCAAAATTAACGTTTATCAGTCATGTATCACCTTAGTCAGGTCAATTTTAAATAACTGTATGACATGATCAGTAGGGAGAAAGGAATAGTATTGGAAACTATTAAAGGAAATTTAAACTAAATCTTGCTCACTATAATATCTAGTTGTATCTAGTAATGCATACCAAACATGCAAGTAATGTATAAGAGATATTGACCTGTGTGAGCGACTGCTTCGGTCATTTATGGCAGTGGAACTAACTGCACGGTTCCCCTCGCCCAGCTTCATCAGGTTGATGACATCTGTAGTGGACTTCACAGTACACAGTGTAGCATCAGGAAGGACCAAGCCATCATCACTCGCACAACTCTGGATCTCTAATTTATTTAGCAGTTAAGAAATCGACACTTTGCATGTGTATGTTGAGTAGCACAAAATGAATTTATTCATTTTTGAATCCAAATGATCTGCAACAAATCTAAAGTAGAATACAGATATTCTAAGCGTGAAAGGATATTTTGTAGCCAACAAATCTTCTCCAAGAAGATCACGGACTTGTTCATTATATATCTCCACCATTTGGACTTGAATTTTATACTCTATGATGTCCTTTCTTTCATCAGCCAGTTGAAAAAGATCATTAAGTGCCAAATAATTAATTCCCATTTCCTTAGCCGATCCACCTGCAGGACCACACTGTTACAGAAAAAAGGAATTATTCAACATACCAACAGAAGATAATTTTACCACACTTCCTATAACACAAGCTTCTACAGCAATATAAATTAGGTTCATGAACCAAAAAAAGAAATGCCTTACGAATCCAAATAAACTAACCACGGGGAGCATGTAATACTAAAAAAATCCTCACCATAGTATGTGTTTTGCCAGAACCAGTTTGACCATAAGCAAAAATACAGACGTTGTAACCATCCATGACTGATCTAACAAGTGGCCGAGTTTCTCTAAATACATCATCTGAAAATTTAAATAGGATGATCCATAATGAATATCTAGACCACGAAGAACTATTGTAGAAGACATTAACAATTACATTGAGTAGCAGCTGGACCAAACACATGATTGAACTGGAAATTCTTCCTTCTGTCTTTTTGTGGTTTCAGAGGGTCTACAACCACTAGAGATCCATCATCTCCAAGGTGATCTATCACATTTTGTGCCTCAGCATTGAAGGTGGGCCTAATTCTGCAGTAAACTCGCATATTTCCTGAAAACAATACAGAAATTACTGAATAGGTAAACTTTATAATCTAGTGATTCCAATCATTAAAACTGCGGGAAAAAATTTCCGGAATCCTTGTTTTGTTTATTCTCTTAGCTAGACCTATCATATATGTGAGCAACAATTTTCACCACTGCATCCAATACTTGTCATTGCCCGCATCATGCATATCCCTGATAGATGGATAATAGTGTTGTATATCTCATGGAAATTATGGTTCTCTCTATTACCCCTACAACATTTCTCTTGCATTCTATCAATTGCTTACATCATGTCTCACAAATGAGTTGCAACTTTTCTAAAACTACTACAAAAATTTTACTAAATATCAAACAGAACAGAAAGCATCGACATTCAATAGTTTATTTCAGGCTAACCCTTCAGATCTTGAACAATGTTGTATAAGTTCCAGTTCTCTTCCACAACTTTATGATATCCAAAAGCAGCAGTAGACATATCTTGCACTTGCTCTCCTGAAAGCATGTAGATCAGAAACAAAATTAAGTAAAATTTCTTGGCAATCCAGGACATCACGTTAACAATCTTATTAGGGAGGGGGAAAAAATGCTTCCTGCAAATGCTAAGTGGGTGTTTGATTCTCACTATTTGTGCAAATTTTGGGGAAATTATAATGAGGAGAGAGAGGTATTGGAAATGTAAAAAAGTTTGAAATGTGTGGTTATAATTGAGTAGTTGTCAAATTAAATGGTAGGTAGAAATTATAATTTTTCGATAATTTTGTGTAAATCAGAGATGTCAGTTAAATATCATATGGATATACTTGTTTTTAGTTGTCCTCAATTAATCTATCAAACTTGCCAATATGAAATCTAGTTCTTTCCTAAGAGATATGCTCATTTTGGAGGGAGAATACCATTAGGGGAAAAAAGTAAAAAATAAACAAAATTATTGCAAGGTATGACCTGGCAATCTCATTTCGTTAACCCAATATCTATTTGATTGGTATGGTACCGCCAATTGAAAATCTATTTATTCGTCACTCAATCACTGCTATTAAAAAAATTAAAGAGCATTTCAAAATCCATCTGCCCCTTCTTACTGGTTACTGTAACGTGTTTCATACCAATTTGTTTCATATCCCGTAGAAAATGAGATTTCAGGCTTTCAAACTCTTTCTTCAAACTCGACAACAGCATCTTAAGATTCTGCATTAGAAGGGAGAAAAACAATAAGATATACACGCATCCATGGACAAGAAGGCTCACAATTATATAACAAATAATAGCATCTTATATTTTCACATCTTTCATCGGTATGAAATCAATATAAAAACTACAAAGTAAAAAAGCGCAACTTACTGATAGTTCCCTTTCCTGCTGCTCAACTAGAGTCCAATGGTTGCATTTATCGGCCTTCATGCAATCTCTACAACACTGTTGATGAAACTATTAATCTATGTCAGAGTAAACAGAATAATTCCTTATATAGATCCACTTCCAACTCCCACGGTTCCACAGAAGGAATCTACATCTGCCAATCTGACCTATCTAACTTCAAAAAGGAAAAATTATAATTATAACTATTATGCATTTTTTGGCAGCCAGAAAGATCCATAGTTTCTTTCAGATTAAAGGAGAAACCATTCGTCCATGAAAGGTTATATTTGTAGTCTGTGGATTTCAACTTTGTCCACAGCTACTAACCCCCTTTAAGAATAAGTTGGTATAACCGCATTCAATCCAGATTGTAGTCAGCATATGGAGAGATGACATCAAAAACTTTGATATAAGTAAAACACAAGATAGTTCTTGAGATCAATTCAAACAAGTACTATAACACCAACAGATTGAATGCTAAACAGTATATGATCCAACAGTATTAAGAATAAGTACCTTGCCATTCTCAAGGTTTGACAAATTCCCTAGCAGTGCGGGTGTCAAATGCACAGTTGAGCAATTTGTCTCTCTTGAATGATCAAGTGGACTCGATTTGAACTGGTTAGACATACAAGTTAATGTTGTCATCAATGTATACCAGCTTTTGCCTCAGTAAAAAAGCAGTAATCTTACACACAATTTATTCCCAAATTATTAAATGGTTCTCTACCAGCAGTTGGAAAATATTCTACTGAAATCATGAACGTGCAGTGTGTAGAATGCATAAACTGAAGTAGACACAAAATATAATTTTCAAAAAATAATTGAATGCATGGTAAGAGAGAGCCATCTGCTTTCATAAGAGGGGATAATATTAATTGATGTTTAGCAACACCATGCGAAGTAATCTAATGGAATTAGACATAGGCATGTCAGATTCGGGTATCAACTGGTACTTACAAGAAGCTGACATGCCTATGTTGTTAACAATTGAGAATAACTCAAAGCATCATTCAGAAATTCCATGTTATTGCACCACATCAGATGTGGTTATTTTGGTAATACGCTCCCTCAAACTCAATAACAACAAGAATTTTGAAAGCAAAAAATTACATCCACCAATGATATGAAAAATCATGGCTTCTGAATTCTGATATCTAAGAAGGATATGAGCCAGAAACTGAATTGTGGGAATTAACAAATATAATTTTCTTTCTTAAAATAACTAACTGACCTCAGGCAGTTCAATTTGTTGTTCCTCTAAGCAACTGGACAAGAAGCTCATTAATTTGGCTGAATCCTATTAATTGATCCAGATACAAGTATGATTATTTTTTGGATTTAATTGTTTAACCAAGGAAATATCTACTATTAAACCAAATATTACCACATTTCTACTACAAATGGAAGCAAGTAGATTACTGTCCATGTTCTCCTTTGAATCAACCATACATTCAGCAAGAGCCATGACTAGCACATCTGCAGATACCAATGTATCATAAAGAGTAAATAAACAAATGGAAATCTGGAATTGAGGATGTAAATTTATATTTTTCCGGTGAACTTGACTCATGGATTAACTGTCAAATATCAGTATAATGAAGAAGCTTAAAAAGTTATAAATAACAAAACATACAATAGCAGTTCTTGAAAAGGTGATTACTGTAGATGCCAATGTATCATAAAGAGTAAATAAACAAAAAGAAATCCGAAACTGAGGACGTAAATGTATATTTTTCCAGTGAACTTGACTTATGAATTAACTGTCAAATATCAGGCTAATGGAGAAGCTTAAAAAGTTATAAATAACAAAACATACATTAACAGTTCTTGAAAAGATGATTATCAGGTAAATTCATGAGATGAATGCTTCTATTTACTTGGTAAATACAAACACCTTGCTTTAATTTCCAAAAGTAACCTCATTTGTAGGTGAAGCAACACATGGGACATGAATACACTCTGCCTATACAAATTCAGCTTGCAGTAATGAGAATGTAATGAAACTACCTTTAACTTTTTGAATTTCGCTATTAGTTTGCAGAGGTTTATCAAAGCCTTCTGACATGTCCAGTTTCCTGGAACTATGAAAAGCAACCAGCCCCGATTTTTGGGCATGAATCCTACCCACAGAGTGCATAGTAGTCAAGGGAGATCTAGGGGGCTTGTAAGTTCCATTGCCTCCTGTCATTTGCTTCCACTCATGAAATGCTTTAAGAGCCAAGATGCAGTCAACAACCTTGGCCGATGATCCCTCTTTCAAATTCTCCTGGAAGGATATTATGTTTAATTACTTATAATAAATTCATATCATGTTACCAATTTAGTGATGCAGTAAACAGGCGATAGTTCTTTTTACCCCCTCAAAAATAGAAGCTTCGAAAACAGGTAATTTCAGTTCTTCTACAGCTACTAGAAAGTTCCGGACATTCTCAAAATACTGATAAGCAGGCAATGGCTGGGAATCCCATGGGAGAGATGGTGAAGTCGAGTTCTTTTCCACGACCTAATTGCGATTTTTTTGGAACAACTTAATCAGAATGAAAATTAACCAAATCCTAAGTATTAACCTCCTACACAGGATGAGATATGTGCATATTACCAACGCTACATCAAAGGATAATTTACCTTTGGAACTGAACCTGGTTGGATCTTGTTAATTACATTGCAAAGGACTAAACCATTTCTCAAGCAAGAAATGAACTCTCTCTCTGAGGGCCGGCTAGATATTCCAAGCGGTCCCACTAGGCAATCTAGCCAATGTGCAGCTTGATGTCGTCGCAAAGCTGCAAATTCGGAAAAAAGGCACAAAATTATAATCAATTTTCTGATGTCAAAGAATTAGCCCCTGAAGGATTAGAAATACACAAATACAAACATGTGCGCCTCATGAGATTAGAATAAAACCCTGAATTATTAAAACCACAACTTACAAATTCCAAAATATAAAACTTTGCACAAATTAGATTAGAATATCTAAAGTAACCAGAAACACGTACTGAGAAGCTAAATACGTGATTTCTTCATATTCAAGGCAACACAAGAAGAGTCGAATAAATTCATATACTACCTCTATTCTTAAGAAAATTAATTAAATAAAGAAGAAACACAAATTCCACAAAACCAAAAAGCAGGGGAAAATGGTAAAAATAACGTGGTTCTTGTTTCAGGATAAGGGAGACAAACTGAGGTGACCTTGACTTCCATAATCGAGTACTACTCACTACACATGCATCTTTTAATGAAGAGGAAAAACATAAAAGGGGGAAAAAATCAAACCTGCTTCTTCAGCTTTTCTTGAAGCCAAGTTCAACTCATGCAGTCCCACTGTTCTCGTTGGATCATCCATTGAAAACTCAAAATCTTTTCCAGTCTATCATCAAGAGAAATTAATTATTAAAAACCCTCTATTCTTGTCTTCACTATCCAATCTCAAATTTAATGACAACCACTTCAATTTTGCATATATTTATAACTAAAAAAATCAAGAACATACATCTAAGAATCTTCCGTGAAAGCTTGACTGAAACAAAACAAAACCCTAAAAAATTTATGGAAAGGAAGGAAACAGAAAAGAAAAAAAGAAAGGAGAGGGCAAAATTTTGATGAATCTTTTACGGTTCAGATGAAACAATCATCATAATATGGCTTCTCTGTTTGCTAAATTCACCAATTAGGTTCGGGTCCGAGGCGGAGGCACCTCAAGCGTACCGTTACTTCTACTAATTTGAATTCAAATTGGTGGGGACTGTAAATGGGTTAATCTGCACCGTTAAGTGTTAAAGCGTGTACATACGTTAACCGTCGATCGATCGGGGTTTGGGCTTGGAGTTTGGGCTTGTGTGGACAACGAGATTTGTGTCTGCCAGTAATTTTGGAGTAAGTATCTGTGATAAAAGATTTTTTTGACTTTTAGAAATTAATTGTGATTGGATTTACAACTTTTTTGAGCATATATTCCAGCTTTTAATGTGCATTCTTGGGTAAACCTTCTAAATCTGTTCATAAAAAATACTCCATCTGTTCCAAAAAAATAATCTAGTATTTTATTTTCGTACATCTCAAAAAGACAGTACAGTTGCTATATCAGGCTTGTATTTATTTATTTTTATTTTCATGTTTGCCCCTAGTTAATTAAGCACTTAAAATACCTAAGTACTAAATTTCAAGGTGAAAATGAGTTAGTCAATTTTTTTGGTATAATATTCAAAGTGGTCACAGAATGCTAATAGACACAATTTAAATAATTGTACTCATTTCATCATTAATCCTACTTTGGTAATTGTTATTAATTTTAAATAATTAATTATACATAAGGGCTAAAATAGAAAAATACATATAAAATCAAATATTCTAATCACATTACCCACCGATTCTTAATTCGTGTGAAAATACTTATCATCTTATCTTTGTAGGACGGAAGGAGTAACAAAATTGAATTTATTTTTAACTAGACTAGGTGCATAAGTATATGTTTAGATCATCGGATGTATGTTATTTTGTTACTCGATCAAGAAAGAAAAAGGAAATATAGTTTGTACTTTGCAATGAATTTTTTTTTTAAATAAAAAAAAAACCTCATGTTTGGAAATAACAATACCTGACTAAAGGGGTTTTTTTAGTGATAAAATGATGCTTTATCATTATATTTGATTTGGGGTCCAGTCACGTTCCTTCCCTTAGGTAAGGTTAGTGTTGGGGGAAAAACTCAAATTTTGAGTCCCTCCAAACAACCCAAATAGTGTGTCAAAATGGAAAGGGGAAAACTTTTTTTTTAGGGGGGGAACCTAAATGATGGGCCAAATTTGGTCCCTCATTTAGGTTTTTTCCCCCTCTCTCATTCCTCCTCATTCCAATAAAATATTATTTTTCCCTACTCCCACTTCCTTTCCAATCCAATAAAATACCGCCATGTGTCTAATTCATATTCTCTCTCACTTTTTCTTTACACATTATTTAAAAATAGATTTTTTTCTCTTGACTTTTTTCCCCTTGATTTTTTTCCCCCAACATTAATCTTACTCTTACCATCCACAATTTATTATTCAACCAAAAACAGAAAAAACAAAAAACAAAACAAAGCCCCACCCGACTCCTATTTCTCATTTTCATTTTTCCTATTTCTCATTTTCATTTTTCCTATTATGGTTAGCAATTAAATCCCCAACTTTCTTGTTTTAGGCAAATTTAGACCTTATTTTTAGTTGGGTTAATTTCACAAAAGGTCCCCAACCTTTGGGTTTAGAATCGGATAGGTCCCTAACCTTTTTTCGCTCTCTTAGGTCTCCAAATTTTCATAAATGCGCAAAATAGGTCCCTCTTGTTACTATTCCCTCAACTTTTCATATAAAATGACGATTATATCATTTAGCCTTTTAATTTTAAAAATAAAAATATTAAAAATAATAAAAAAAAAAACAAAACATCCACCCCTACCCCACACCCAAGAGAGCCGCCGTAAATAGCTACCGAAGCCATTTCCAGCGGCCAAAAACCTACCGAAAACGGAAGCAAATTGCTATCGTTTCATGCAGCATATATGGGGGGTGGATTTCCCCATTTTGGCTGCCTGAATAGCAGCAAAAATGCTGCCATTTCCGACAGTAAAAAAATTACGGGCGGCAAAATGGGGGGATCCACCTCATATCTGTTGCCGGAAACGACAGCAGTTTGCTTTTCGGCAGTTTTTTGGCAGCCGGAAATGGCTCCGGTAGCCATTTTTTACGGCCCTCTTGGGAGTGAGTGGGTGGGGTGGGTGTTTTGTTTTTTTTAATTTTTTTATTATTTATAATATTTTTAAATGTTTTATTTTTAAAATTAAAAGGTTAAAGGGTCTAATCGTCAATAGGGACCTATTGTGCGCATTTATAAAATGTTGGAGACCTAGGAGAGCGAAAAAAAAGTTAAGGACCTATCCGATTCTAAACTCAAAGGTTGGGGATTTTTTGTGAAATTAACCCTTTTTAGTTTCCTTACATTGCCCAAAAAATGTACAAGTTGCATGTGATAGCATTATTTCTTGGGTTGTAAAGGAATGACGTGATGTGAAGAATCCATATTTTCAATTATTTCGTTGGATGACAAGGTTGGGGTGGAAATGTGACACAGACATTTGCCATTTCGCACTTATAGATAAGGAAGAAAATTAATATATGTATGTAGTAGTATTTAAAAACATTTTGAATGTTTTATTATAAAAGCTCATGTTTTATGTGGTTCATATGAATTTAAAATACATATAACGTGCAGTGATGCAGGCCACACGTGGTGGGACAAAACCTCTAAGAGGTTTTTAAACATTTTTATTTAGTAATGTTGATTACAAGACCAGTAGCATTCCCCACATCCAATCTATTAAACTTTAACGTGAAAAATAAAAAATTTCTTGTTCTAGATTTTCCCAAAAAACTTATATGATAAATAAAACATGGTTACCAAAGGTGGCAAAGCTCCCAACCACAAGAAAATTAGCGTTATCATAAGAGGAAGATTCCTCCATATAGTAAGCCAGTTACAAACTTTCCATATTTCCTCTATAATTTTATTTCGTTTCTCCTTCATTTTTTGCCCAAAAAAAGTAATTTTATACCCATCAAATTCTGAAAATATGTATTTTTATTATGGATAGATAGAAGCCTCCATCAATAAGTAATTTCCCCTTACCATTCTTGGCTTCTTTCCTACACAATATGGTAAACCCATTATTTGCCCCCCCCCCCCCTTTTTTTGCTTCTACAAAATTCGTTCACCCTTTTGCTTCTTTAGGCCACAAGAAATAACAAAAGGGTACTCATAGCATTCCATTTTGTTTATAACCCCTACACCCTCACCTCACCATTATATTGTTTCACTTCTTAGTGTGTTTGGGAGAGTCGGAAAAATGGGTCGGGGAAAGATTGAGATCAAGAAGATTGAGAATATCAATAGCCGGCAGGTAACGTTCTCCAAACGGCGCAGCGGACTGCTGAATAAGTCGAAAGAATTGTCCGTTTTGTGTGATGCACAAGTTGGTGTTATGGTTTTGTCAAGCACAGGAAAGCTTTATGAATTCGCCAGTCCGTGGTACGTTTTGTGTTCTCTTGCTTCTTTATTATTTATTTATTTATCGTCTAATCTAACGTGTCAACTCAATTTGTTGTGTGAGGATTAGTCAAAAAACAAAAAATTTTGTGTTAAATAAAAATAATGAAGATTTGTTTTCCTGGCGACAATGGAAGGATCTAATAAAATTTATGATCTGCACCGTTTGCAATCTGAATCAAACTGTTTGGTTGGAAGTCCAGCTCGCTCTTAAGCTGGGAAACGAAGCTATCGTAGTGCCTACTGGCAACTACGGAGTACAAAGATCTATGCCAGGTTGAACTGCATTGTACTTGTCCGCGTGGCGCAACTTTACGAGTCAACATATATAGAAAACATATGTTTAACTTTTTGTGAGGGATTTATCCAAATTTTATACATCTTGTGTTTACAAATAAGACTTCTCTATGTTTGAGGTGAAAAAATTAAAAGGAAATAAAGGAAATTATTATGGATAAAAGTTAGATCTTGAAGTAGGCCATAGCTAACACAGGCCCGTTATAAAAAAATGGGCTTTAGTAATCTCTGTTTGGGCCAGCTTTAATTAGTTTTTCCTTCATTTTTTTTCTTTTTTTTTCTAATAATAATGTTTTGTCTGATAAAAAAAAAATAATAATAATAATGTTTTGTAGCATGGAACAAATTATAGCAAGGTACAACAAGCAGTGTCAAAATAGTTCAGATGTTGCCATAGTTGAGAATGTCGTGAAGCGGGTAAATTTTTATGTTCTCTTTTCCTTTACATAACATGTAGAAAAATATCTGATTCCATGATCCGTGAAAGTTGATCGAAAGCAGACACCCATTCACATGTAATTACCTAGCTAGCTTATTAATCTTGTTTATTTTTGGTTCTCAATAAGGATTTGGATTCTGAAATAAATGCTCTCAAAGTTCAACTTGAAGAGCTCCAGTTTATTAACAGGTACGTCTACTGTATAGACATACTGCATCATATTTTGCACTCGCATTATAATGATCTTACTGCGTTTATCTTTTTAACAATCTCACGAATTTGAAGGCAACTGAAGGGAAAGGAACTCAAAGGATTGAGCATTAATGAGTTGCAAGACTTGGAACATCAACTCACTGAAGGGATGTTTGCCGTGAAAGATAACAAGGTACTTTTCAAGTTTCAACTCAGTTTTGACAAAATTTCGGGTTTTAATTGTCATTTGTTTCTTATTAAGGACTCAATGAATTTCCATTTCTTACAACTTAATTATCAGGAGAAGAAACTATTGCAGCTGCTTGAAAAATCAAGCTTCCATGAACAAAAATTTGTACTCCAAAATGAAGCACTTCGTGAACAGGTAAAGTAAAAAATAAAGTAAACCAAAAGTTTAACTAAATGATTTACCTAAGAAAATTCTGTATTTTTTTTTTTTATCTTTCAATTGTTCATTATGTACGTAACAGTTTGAGGAGCTTAGGCAACAAGCAATCAGGGCGTCTCACGAAAATCAATTACTTGGAAGCTAAGATTCTTGTATAACATCGAGTTCTGTTCATGAATGTAGAGCTGATAGAGAAGGAAACTCGGATATTTCATTACATTTAGGGTACGTATAGACTACTCTATGTTCATCTACCTTGTATTGTGCATTTTTGAAGAATTATGCTATAATTTTTGTTTGTAATGTAGTAATTAACTTGAAATTTGCAGGTTATCTTCGATTGATCACTGTCAGAGGAGGAAAGTCCCAAAGACCGAGTCCAAGAATTTCCAGAGTCCTATGCTCATGGACTGATGTTTCGAATGTTTTCTAAATCTATGTTACGAGGAAAAAAAATGGTACGTACTTCATAATTAGTGTGTTTGAGAGATCTATTTATGACAAAATATTTGAACTTAATAGCCGTATCAAGATGTGAAAAGATCCAAACTTTGACAGTTATGTTAGAACTGATAAAAGCCTTGAAGGGGTGAGGGAAAAAAGTCAAAGTCTAAATAATTGTTTTTT